>JAIUZE010072252.1:0-13026 GCA_022085475.1 Heliosperma pusillum | reverse complement strand
TCATCAACAATGTACTACCCATGGCTTCTTGTAAAGCCGTCCAGAATCGGGAACCAAATCTCGGATCACGATCTGAAACTATATCTTTAGGCACTCCATGGTAACGCACTATCTCATCCACATAGGCACGGGCTAAGACATCTATCCTCCAAGTTTCATTGATAGGCACGAATCTGGCACACTTGGTTAGACGGTCTACAATAACCCAGATGGCATTCTTTCCACTAGAAGGTCTAGGTAAAGACATCACGAAGTCCATAGAAATAGACTCCCATTTCCACAGAGGAATTTCCAAAGGTTGCAGCAAACCTCCGGGTCTTTGATGTTCGATCTTCACCTTTTGACAAGTAAGACATCTACTAACATACTCCTTTACTTCAATCTTCATCCTAGGCCACCAAAAATGTGGTCTCAAATCTTTATACATTTTGTCACCGCCAGGATGAATAGAATAAGGAGAAAGGTGAGCTTCATCAAGTATTCTCTTTCTCAACTCGGCACTTCTCGGAACATACATTCTACCATAGTAACGAAGGTAACCATCATTATCCACCACACAATCCTTAGCTTGCCCAAGTAGTATTTTTGCTCGTATGGCGATGAAAGTAGCATCCTCCGGTAAACAAGTACGAATCTCTCGATAGAAATCGGGTTCCGCAGTCAAAGCACCAAGATAATCGAATCCTTTCCCAACAAACTGTATCTTAAGCTTCTGAAATTCAGTTACCAGTTCATCAGGTAAAGTACCAAGAGTATTCAATGAATGACTAGTCTTTCTGCTCAATGCATCTGCCACCACATTTGCCTTACCTTCATGGTAAATCAACTCGGCATCATAATCATTCACTAACTCTAACCATCTTCTCTGCCTCATATTCAACTCTTTCTGAGTAAAGATGCACCTCAAGCTTTTATGATCGGTATAGATTCGACAATGAACTCCAATAAGATAGTGTCTCCAAGGTTTCAATGCATGCACCACAGCTGCTAACTCAAGATCATGAGTCGGGTAGTTCACTTCATGAACCCTGAGTTGTCGAGAAGCATATGCAATGACTTTTCTATTCTGCATTAAGACACATCCCAAACCATGCTTAGAAGCATCACAATAGACATCATAATCAGCTTCATCATCTGGTAAAGTCAACACCGGTGCGGTAGTCAATCTCTTCTTTAATTCCAAGAAGGCATTTTCACATTCATCGGTCCAGATATACTTTGCTTCCTTCTTTAGCAATTGAGTCATCGGTCTTGCTAATTTGGAGAAATCTTTCACAAACCGACGATAATAACCCGCTAAACCAAGGAAACTCCGAATCTCGGACACATTTTTCGGACTTTTCCAATCCACAACGCCTCAATTTTAGCTGGATCAACCATAACACCGTCTTTTGAAATACATGACCAAGGAAAGATACCTCGGGCAACCAGAATTCACATTTGGAGAACTTAGCATACCACTTTTGGCGTCGAAGAACACCCAAAATGATTCGAAGGTGATCAGCATGTTCTTCCTTAGATTTAGAAAAGATCAAAATATCATCAATGAATACCACAACACATTTATCGAGGTACTCTCTGAAGGTACGAATCATCTGATCCATGAATATTGCTAGAGCGTTAGTCAAACCGAATGGCATCACATTGAACTCGAAATGACCATACCTCGAGCTAAAAGCAGTCTTGGGAATATCCGCTTCACGAACGGGAATTTGATGATAACCCGATCTAAGATCAATCTTTGAAAAAGTTGAAGCACCACGTAACTGGTCAAAGAGATCATTAATACGCGGAAGAGGATATTTGTTTTTGATTGTGACACGGTTCAACTCACGATAATCAATGCACATTCGCATAGAACCGTCTTTCTTTTTGACAAAGAGTACGGGCGCACCCCAAGGAGAAGCACTAGGCCTAATAAAGCCTTTCTCAATCAAGTCATCATGTTGAATTCTCAACTCTTTCAATTCAGAAGGAGCCATACGATAAGGAGCTTTAGCAATTGGTCCAGTTCCAGGAACTAGATCAATGGAAAATTCAACATCTCTTTCTGGAGGAATCCCGGGTAATTCATCGGGAAATACATCTGGAAACTCTTGAACAATTGGCACAACTTCTAATGAAGGCAAAGACGAAGTGGTAGAAGTAGTTACAACACATAAGAAAGCTTTGTAACCCTTCTTGATTACTTTTACCATCTTCATAGCCGAAACAAGTTTCACAGTGGACTGTTTTCGAACCCCTTGATAGGATACCCGGGTACCTAAAGGACTTTTGAGAATAATCTTCTGGTCACGGCATTCAAATCGAGCATGATAAGTAGATAACCAATCCATACCCAGAATGATATCAAACTCTTCAAGAGGGAACCGAAGAAGATTAGCCGGAAAAGTAGATCCATTTATTGATATAGGAATGTCCGAATGAAGATAAGAGCATGAAAACACATCTCCAGACGGTAAAGATATAGGAGTACTTTCTCCAACTGAAGCTTTGAGAGTTAATTTATTGGATAGTCTCATTGAAATAAAGGACAAAGAAGCTCACGTATCAAATAAAATTAAACACGGTATTTCATAAATTGAAAATATACCAGTCACAATGTCTGGTTGAGCATCGGCCTCAGCTCGGCTCATGATGAAAATTCGACCCTTAGGTCTCCCGGAAGTAGCTGGTGTAGAAGCTGTATTCTTCCTATCAGGACATACATTAGCCTTGTGTCCCGGTTTCTGACAAATAAAGCACACAAATGGCTTGTTGAAGCAGCCAACACCGGGATGAATAGGCATCTTGCACCCAAAACAGATACGACCCTTAAGATCTTTGTCGTTGCTCGGAACG
The DNA here is from genome assembly GCA_022085475.1 of Heliosperma pusillum. Classification (NCBI taxonomy): domain Eukaryota; kingdom Viridiplantae; phylum Streptophyta; class Magnoliopsida; order Caryophyllales; family Caryophyllaceae; genus Heliosperma; species Heliosperma pusillum. The sequence continues at coordinate 10,185 of JAIUZE010072252.1, read as the reverse complement.
AATGGACGGTTACTTCGAGTTGCTTGTCCACTCTGAAAGTTCCTCCTCTTGTTTGAGAAAGAGGAGGAAAAGGAAGGTCGAGAAGTAGGATACAACGGTCTCTTGCCATAAGCATTAGGAGCAACATACGAGGTACGAGCCTCGTCGGCAATCTCCCGAATAGAACTCTCTGCCCATATAACATCATTGTAGATAGAGACAAAAAAAGTAGCACTCCTACTGATCTTGCCCTTCACCTGAGGAGAAAGTTTTCCCAGGTAAAAGAATGCTTTGTCTTCCTCCTTTTTAATAAGCCGAGTGGCATAATGAGCCAACTCGTTGAACTTGGTTGTGAACTCCTGAACTGAGAGAACTCCTTGTTTGAAGTCCATGAATTCTTTCAGTTTCTGCTGCCTCAATTCATCCGGGTAGAACCTCGCCTCCAATAGCTCACGGAAACGAGTCCAACCAAAATCAGGTTCCAACTTAGAAGTAGGGCCAGTAAGTGACCACCACTGATCAGCTTCCTTCACTAAGAAGTGGGAAGCAAGACGGACTTTATCCGCATCAAGAACATCATATAGAGAAAAGTTCTTCTCCATTTCCCGTATCCATTCCGAAAGCTTAATGGGATCTACTTCACCACCATAGGTTTTGGCTTGGCTCCTAGATAGTTGTGAAGCAACCCATGTATAACTTCCGTGTCTCTCACGGTCGTGAGGAGGATCAGGAATAGGATTCGGCTGTTGATTTTGTTGATTTTGCTGATTCTGAATAATAAGAGTAAGAGCTGCTAGGATCGTGTTGTCAATTCTCGGAGGCATCTTGCAAAAGAAAACACAGATTAGTACTTATCATTTAGCAAGCACAAAGAGACTACAACATAAATCCTAATCTACCCATCCTACCATTCTATCTCACAAGTTTATTATTTTATTAAGGTCAAGTTATTTATACAAGGGTACACAAACGTGCGTCGGGAGCGAAAATGCTCTGATACCAACTGTGACACCCTCGAATTTGCGGAAAGATAAACAAGTAATTTAAATAAATAAAAGATGAGAATATGTTTTTAATAGGTTCACTTTAGTGAAAATCGGTAAATTTTAAAACCGGAACCTATCATTAAATATATTCATCATAACGAAGGTGTCTTAAAGGAAAAGGTTCATAACAAAAAGGAAATAATATTATACAGAAAAAGTATCTGAAACGGGAGACATATCTCCCGTATAAATACGGAAATAAAAGAGTGTATAATATATACAATCCTAAGAACCGAATATAGGTCCAAGGTAATACTTCGCTCGCTAGCTCGTCAATGTACCCAAGTATGCATCACAAACCTGCCAACCGCATTAAATATAAACACGGAAGCCACAGTCAGTGGGGAGTAACTCCGAGTTCTCCCAGCCACGAAATGTCGAGTTTAATAAAACATGAATAACATAAAAAGAGATGTATATGTAAAATACAAAACCTTCACAAATACGATATGCTTTTCATGTTATGAAACAAATAACTAACATATAACCTAGCATATGAAAGCTATCATGTGAATCCGTTAACAACCTATAACATGAGGTAGGGAAGCTGGTATGCTAGCTCAGAGGTTACCTTTAAAACATGGCCCTGATACACTCAACCCTAATCATACAAGATATCATGTGAAACAGTTAACAACCGGTAATCCAAACTCTATCAACCTTAGCCGGCTTGCATCTCACCTTCTAAGATTCATAGAATCATCAAACATGAAAGACCAATGCGTCTAGAAACAGGCATAAGTTCTTAGCACAGTCAATAGTCGACTTCTGTAACTCGATGCTATACCACAAGGTAGGAAAACATCCTAGTCCTAGACTGATCAGACCTAGCGACAACAGCTATTCCATTCCCTGTCCCATGACCAAAGGTACATGAGAATCTCTACTAGGCGACCCCCTAAGCAGAGTTGGCTAGTACTTAAGCTGGCCCCATTCCCAAAGTGGAAGCAATTAGGCGCCATGCCCCGACTTGGATATAAACCCACCAAGCCGGGACACAAAAGCTATCAAGCTGTGAACTATATACTCGTTAAAGATAGTAAGGCCTATCAATGTCATGGTCCAAGGTACTCATTTAGAATTAGAATGGTCAAGACACCATATAATCATAATTCTCTATGGGTACTTAGTCAACACGACACAATCATACAATTAAACCGTCACGGAAACGACTTCCTATCATGTGACTAATTGCATATAAATCATATTCCAATATCATATTGCCTCATATCTACTAAGGCTCATTTATTCATTTATAAAACCTTACTTGAAGACAAATCCCCGACCCGAGTCCCGCGACGGGTCATCAGTCAAAACGGGGCTGACTAGATCTTAGTTTGACCAAACCCGTTTGGTCAAACCGGCTAGAAACAGAGTCTTTATCATTTAGACTTGAACATAAAATCATCATATTCATTTCATGCTATTTTATTCCAACTTCTAACATGTGAATTATTAAATCTTACGAAACCCGCTTGACTTAAAGGATATCCTATTAAACTACAATCTCATATTATAATTTCTAACATGTGAGAAATAATAATATTATGAAAACCTTTTAATTAAATAATTTACTTATTTAAAATTTCCCACTTGCTAAATATTACAAAACACGATAAAATAACAATAAACTCAAAACCGTCACAAGTCCAAAGGGAGGACTCACGGCCTGTTTTGGGCCGAGAATAAACCGGGCCTGGACTGGGCCCACGGGCCTGGTTTGGGCTGTTTTGGTCGACTTTTCTAAAAACCGTTTCTTAATATTTCCCGCATGCTTAACATATTTAAAACCCGTCAAAACAACAACAAAACAATCAAGTATCGACACAAGCCCAAAGGGCCAACCACGGACCAATCCAGACCGGCCTAGACCGGGCCTGAACCGGCCTGAACCGGCCTGGTTTGGGTCGGTTTTCCAGCCACCACCCACGGCCACCATACACGGCCACCACAACAACAATCCAAATTTATTTATAAGATGTTTTAATTAACAACATCCATTTTTAACAACCAATTCAACAATCATTCATACTAAAATTATAATCATGAACTAATCATCCAAATATGTCAAGAACACTAAATATGTTAAAAATTCATACAACATAATAATCATAACTTCTTATCATGTTACTACTTAAAACCGTAAATAACAATAACATAAACAAAAACAAAAGTATGTAACATTAATTCGTCGAGTAACTCGGAATCGTTACCTTAGCTAGCACAAAATAAATTAGCACCAAAATAAGAAGTAAAAACCCGTCTACTAATCTTCTTCTAAAATATACGAGTCACCAAACTCGTCTTCAAAATCTTCTCCTATAAGAAATGACAAAAATAACATTATTAGAATTAAAACTTGATTTTAACAATTAAAGTGTTGAAAACGATTTTGTCGCAATTGAAAATAAAACATACGTGGAGATGGAGAGCGGAGAGGAGACTCTAGAAATATAAGTTAGGACGGATTTGAACAAGTAACGAAGGTTTTGTGACGATTTTGCTCAAGAACGATCAAGAACGCTCAAGAACACCAAGAACGATTTTGATTATATTAAAGAAGGTATTAATTAGATATTAAGTTGATTTAATGTAAAATGAAAAGATAAGTAGTGAATAAGAGTGGAGTGGGTGCCGTGTAAATATAGGGAAATAATGAGTCGGATTTTGAAATTGTTGTTACGGGATTGACTCGGGTTTTATAATCATATTAGAGTAATTGTTTAGATATTATTAGATATTAAGTTAATTTAATCAAATATGTAGATATTATTTAGATATTATGTTATTGTAATAAAAAAAAAGAAAATATCTAGTCCTAAGAGAGGAGAGGGGAGCCGTGTGGTTTAGGTAGAAGTCGGGTCTGTTTTTAAGCGATTTGCGGAGTTTAAGTTGACGGATCGATAAAGTTACAAATATCTTAGATATTATTATTAGTTTAATCAAAATATCAAAAGATCTAATATGAGTGGAAAAAGATGACATGGGGCGTGTGACTCATGCCAAAGTCGGGTTTCGGGTTTTTTTCGGGACTTAACTTGACTCGGGAATAGTTAAATGACGTTCGGGGTTAAACCGTAAAACCTTCTCTTTAATTCCGAATAAATTCAAAATAATTATATTAAATTATCATAAATTCAAATAAATCTTAATAAATTAAAATAAATTAAATTTATTATTTTTCAAATATAATTTCCGTCTTTCAAATTACGGGTTGTTACATCAAGTATACAGAATAGAGCTAAGTCAAAGTGTATGAAGTCGAAGTAAGACTTGACTTTGTGATGAAATTAGTTAAATAGAACTGACTAAAGCTAAACTAAACTTTGTTGAATAGAGTTGAGCTGAAATGAAACAAGCTGAAATTAAGTCAGAAAAGAACATGGCCTAAGTGCTTTCGAAAATGTTATTATTATTGTTTAAGAGTCTTGATGTAAGCAAATTACTTTTAGGTTTAAAAAGTTTATGGTTGAGATTTGTATTGCTGTTCTCTTTGTGATGCACATTATCTTTTGATTTAAACGATTCAAAAAGTGAGACAGAAGCGCAATGGATGTTGAGTGACCAATGAATTAAACTCTTACAAATTTTGCCTATGTGCACAACAGTTACCCAAAAATGGGTGACAATGTGGATCATAGAATGGAGGTAGAAGATCCAGATGTGTTTAACTATATAGTTATATGTTTGGTTTTGATAATGACATGTTTGACATTATAATGTATATACTTGTGCTCGTAATTGTTTGTTTAGTCTTTGTTAGATTAATCATGGTTTGGCACAGAAGTTATTGCAAGGTTATAGGTCCATGAGTCATAACCTTGGAATTACTGTGGTAAAGTTATGACTGGTTTTCTCATAACTTTGGTAAAAGTCACGCTCAAGATCAAAGATAAAGACTTGAAGTAGTTTGCGAAGCTCAAGATGAAGAGCTCAAGATTGGGGTGAAGTGATAATCAGTATGCTGAAGTTCTCCAAGAAGATTTTATAGTATAGGTATTTATCCAATAAGAGTATCTTTCAATAGTGATGTTGGGAAGTAGAGTTATAGTTGTTTTGCCTATAACCTTACTTGCCAGGCTCAATGTTATAAGTGATTCTACTCTAACCTTGGAGCTGCGAATATATATAGGGCGGTTGGTTTGTTCTTCCGAAACGGTTTTTTGAATATTGTTTAAATTATCTTTATAAAGAACAGTATTTATAGTAGATTAAGGTTTAAATTTATTTATTTTAAATATTATTATGATTTCTCTATTGGTTAGTAAAAAAAATTATGAGTTGTCATACTATCTAGTGTTTCAGATATGCTGAAACCTAAACCCTAATCTATCTTACTAAGCTCAATAATAAACTAGGGTTCCACGTGAGTAAGGCTTATGGGCCATGTCTCTTGTGGCTAGCCGTAGGTTTAATTAGGGTTTAAGTAAGATTAAACCTAATATCTTTCTTGTTACACAAGGGAGACACATGGTTTACTAGGGTTTTAAATTTAACCTAATTATTCAAGGGAGGCCACGGCTAGAGGTAGGGTTTTTAATTAAAACCTAGTTTGCCTCTCTACTATAAATACACATGTTTCCCATGCAATTAAAACTAAGCTTTTCATACTAGAATTATTCTTTGCAAAGGTACTTAATATTTTCAAGTAAAATCTTTATTTTGCAAAACCCTTTTTTTTCGAAAACCCACAACCTATACTCGTGATTATTATTGAAAAATACGTTATTGGATAATAATACTAGAATTGATTCTTATACGTTCAATTGTCTGAACACCAAGAACAATCAAAAACACTTTCTTATTAACGTAAGTTAGAATCGAGTATTTAGCGATACTCAACTTTGAAGCGAGTATTTAACGGTACTCACCTTGAGTTACAACTAGAGTTAGTTGTACGAGTGGGTTAGTAATTTTGTAATCCGTAGGAAGGTACTAACATTATTAACCGAGAAATAGTATACGTAGGTTTCAACGTGTGAGACTAAACCACTTCAAAAATCCTTGCGTCCCTTGTTTCTTTGTTTGCTTTACATATTTATTTGTTTTCAAACATACGAACAAGCAATTAGTTAGGTAGAGTTTAATCAATAAATTTGAACTGCTCGTTTCTCATTCACGCTCATACGGATAAACGCAAACGTAGGCATACTTTATCTGTACTCAATTCACCCCCCCCCCCCTCTTGAGTATTTGGGATCGATAGACTCTTCAAGATGGATCCCAAAAGTAGTCATGGATGGGGAGTCATATTCTCTAATGGCACATATCGATCATCCTTACTGGGATATTCACCACCATGTTCTTGAACGAGTTTCCTCTTTGGGTGTGACAATTTGAAGCGCAAATCTAAACTCTCGTCGTTATTCGAGCAGAGAAATATTAGAGATGGATTATTTTTGGATTTACCTAGACTCAAAGGAGGAAATGGATGAAACGTGAGATGGGTAACGTCTTTGCAGATAAGCCCCCCGAATGAGAAGGAGATTAAAAATTAAAGGCGCGGTTGGGTCCCTCTTTGAAAGGACTGCCTACGTATTTACCGTAAAAGTAAAATCAAACCATATCAAAGTTGTGAGTTTGTGTAAAGATTTAGAACGAACTTTGAAAGCTGATGGTTATTAATCGAGTTTGAAAGTTTACGGTTTGGATGGTTGCATCCTTTTTGAAGCACTACCTACGTATTTGCAAGAAGCAAAATCAAACTATATCGTAGTTCATGAGCTGGTTGGGAATTTGAGATTTGAATATTAAAGGGTATGGTGGTGTCCTTGTAGGACTGCCTACGTATTTACCGCAAATGTAAAATCATACCAGATCATAGTTCTTAAGTGTGTGACCAAGTGATAGGTCATTTCCTAAATGTGTCAGACGGTTATATTTTGTTTCGTGACTCAAAGAATTGATTTGAGAGGGTTTCCAATTTGATCATAAACTAGGAGGTGCGTTTATAAAAGTTTTCCTTGTCATGTAAGCACACTCAAAACTGGACCATAAGGATAGACTGGGCATGCATGCCCCGTTCTGGTAACTAAAGTATTCAAAGACTTCGTGTTTGGGTCAATGTTAATAATGGCTTGGATATATTGGAGTATGGAGTTTGGTGAAAGAGATTTTGAATGAAAAAATCTTTGAAACTTAATTTTGTGGAGTTAAAACTTGACAAGATTATGGCTTATAATAATGTAGTTTGCAATAGAGTCTTGAGCTTGATGTAGCCTAACCACAAGAAGGGTTGTTAAATTGATGCAGAATCAGATTTTCATGTCGGCTCCCTTAATGTCAGACGTATATTAAGCTTGAGAGATTTCTCAAAATTCTAAATTGTGTCCCGGTGATGATCGGACATTTATGTTTAGTGTATGTCGCGATTTACGAGGTTTTGTAATTTGGTTAATAAACAATAATTCGAACATTTATGTCAGCCACTTTGTTGTCATCAACGTGCCGACACTACCATTTTGGCATTAATTGGAGACAATTTTAGAGTATAGGTAAAAAACTGTCTCCATTTTTAGGATCCTGTCTCGTTTTGAGACGGAATATTCTAGAAATGATCAAATAATATTTTATTAATCTTTGAGTTCAAAACACATAAACGGACTCTATATAATAAGATAAAACTCTATCTCTTTCTACTCGGAATCCGCATTAGCCCATCTTATGGTAACGGGAGGAAACTTCCTTAGAAATGAAGTAGCCCGTGTTGCATCTACTTTCACGTTGGAAAGAATCTTTTGATTCTGTGTGATGCGCCTCTTCTTAGAAAGACTTACTCGTTGTTGCACTCTCGATCAAACTTCTTACATATTTTGCTATAAATATAGACCTCGGGTGTCCATAATTTTACATACCATAGATCATTTTCCTCCACTTTTCTTCTCTCAGCTTGCATTTTAGACCTTGTTCCTAATTTTTGGCAACTACGTGCTTGATCATTCGACCATGTTAGCTCAATTCATGTTGAGTTCCTGGCCAGTTTTGGATAGACATACCAAATGTGACCAACTACACTATTTATTAATCTATCTTGTCTAAATCCTTGATCATTTTCAAGGGCACTCACGTTACATAATCTCGATAATCGCAAAAACCATCTTTTAGTGTACTCGCGACTCTAACATATATGTCCGAGGGTGTAAAATCCCTTTTACTATTATTTTGTATTTATTTCGAATTCTTTTTTTTACGTCTATTTACATTGCATGATCCCGAAACATTTTTTAATGTCATTTAGGATGTTATACAAACAAGAAGAACCCAAATCTACCTAAGAAGAAACGCACCACCTGTAGCGCCTCTTTTAAGGCTGTTTTCTTGGTCGTTTCTTCAATCTCTTTTGTTTTCGTCTTGAATCGCTAATAATTGATATTAGTAGGTTTGATTCCTCAGTAAATAGTAAATTTCTAATATTTTATGTTGGCACATTATTTCAAGTCTAACTCTCGGTCTTTATATATCCCAACTTCGAATCTCGATAGTCAATGTCGAGTGGTTGGAATATCACTTTTATCAATCTTGTTTCTTTTCAATTTTTTTCTCAGTCTAGATAAACATAAATAATTTTCAAAAGCAATTAACCTAACAAGCTAATACGATATGAAAATCAAACCAGAATACGCCCTTTAAAGGAATGCAACACTACTACGCCTATTCTAAAGTAGTATTCTAGTCCCGTTGTTTTTCTGCCCAAGCAGTTTGATCAGACGAGATCAAACAGGCTTTTAGAACAGGCGTTGCACCTGGTGTGCCTCTTCTAGGGTACCGTTTACCCCTGTTTGTCAGCAACCAAGACCTAAGTTAATGTATCCAATTCTATTAGACAATTATCGAAATTGTTATCCTTTTTACATCTTATTTAGTCATAATAAATAATATTTTTACCTTTTCTTTGCTTATTTCATTTATTTCAATTCTTATCCTTTTGAGTCAGGTTTACGTGATGTAAGTTTATACTTTGATTTGTCTATTCATATTTTTGTATGTTTATTCATGTAACTCGCCTGCAAGTAATGTATTTTTCAACATCAACATGTAATTTCTATGTGCTAAATCACCAACTAAGTTAATTCACATGCTAAGATTAACACAATGTTTGCATTCATTCATATTTATACCAAAAAGGTCACCTGTAAGGAATACAACTCCAATCATGAGTAGAGGCCACTGTCGAGCGTGCGAAATTGGGAATCTAATTAAAGAGCTTCCCAATACGTCGTACCCTCACCCCTTAATTGGAATCTTTGCAAACATCTGTGTTCAAAGGGCATTACAAGAGTCATTCTTGACATAGAATGCTAAGGGTTTCGTAGGGTGAGTACCGTCGTGACGCGATGGCGTGGGGGTGGCATTGGTTACAAGTTAGCGACTACGATGAGGATGATACAATTAGACATAGTCTAGTATTACCCGTGGCAAAATCTTAACTAGGTTGGTGCTTAAAATTATATTCCACATTATAAATTCGCATGCAGGGTCTTCCTAGACTCGCAATTTAGCCCTCCTAGGCTCTTAACAAAACCTAATTCGACCAATCGTCCCGTCTTCATGGAAAAAACACATATTTACTCCTAGTGGCTGGGTAGCGAATGATGGCATGCACACCATGTTACCTAGTCTTGTTGTACCAAGTGTAACACCCGGAAATGTACCCTATTTTTATAATGAAAATATTTTACGAATACTTTTCAGTAATTTTAAGTTTTAATTTAGAATTTATTATTCCGAGTCGAATTTAGAATTTCCGAGTTCGTATTTGGAATTCCCGCGAGATTCCATGAGAATCCCGTCTTAAGGCGAGTTTGACTTTTATTGACTTTTTCCTCATACATACTCATACTCCCTTAACCTATTTCTCATTCACACAAACACAAATTTAACCTTACTTCTTCCTTAAGCAAAACCAAACCCTTGCCTCCATAATCTTTCCGATCTTTAAATCATCGTAGCTCATTCGTTCTTTTCTCAAATTCACGTAAGTTCGTCTCATTCTTCCCCTCTTACCTTCCTCTATCCGTATTGATAATAAAATCATCATCTTTCTCGCTTTTCAAACTTTTCGTCTTTCTCAAGATGAATTTTATTCATCTTTTATGATCTATTTGTAGGTGGTGACCTCCAAGATCCCGACAAAGACTATTTTCTAATTGAAGAGGAGCTT
>JAIUZE010072251.1:0-24389 GCA_022085475.1 Heliosperma pusillum | reverse complement strand
AATGCCACGCACTAGCACCGTGTACATGGCAATTATGATTAAAAGGCATACACGGGATAAGACATTTCCCTGAACGCATACACGATTCAATTCATTTCGTATATGTAGACTAATTTCCTCCGGTAGAACGACCATATAAATATCCGGTCCTAGTCTAAAACTGGCCAGATTCTCGGAATCACATTTTCCGATTCGACATGCGATGACGTTTCGCATCCAAGACTCGGTCTTACAAAGAAAACGCCGAGTACCCCAAATTCGGTAGATCAATTCACGAAAGAGGCGGAAAAGAGCTCAAGCCTCATAACAAGCGGTCCGCTACATGCAAATAACACCACCTCGCAAGTACACAACATTTGACGGCCGGGTCGATCAACGCAATGCGTTCAACTCCCAACAACGTAGTGCATGCCACTCAACACATGCATTTAAGCAGTAGGATACCTCTCCGTTCCGACATTCCAGCCTTACGAACGGGAAGGTAGCCAAGGGAATGAGAGTATAAAGCACAAGACAAAATAGTGCTCAAACCGTATCATTTGTAAAAACCGACTCAAAGTGGGAACATATCAAAAACCGTCACAAAACATGAGAACATGGCATTATATAAATGTAACTATGATAAACATGAATCAATGCATGATACATAAGCATTAGACCAAGTTTAAAAAGCATAATAAATAGGAAACATAGATACCTCTCCAAAACAACATGTTTGGAAACTAACTAAAACAAGGGTTCACTTCAAACTGTCATAAATAGAGTTCTAAACATGTAAATACAGAAATTCCAAATCGATGTGATAGCTTATCCTCTTACGGTTCCAACGAATGGTCACAAGCCTAAAACAAGCAAGTAACGAAGGAGATATGATCATTCTACGAAAAGGGGTCAGTGCAGTGAAACTGCACAAGTCACGACCGTGACTTGTATTTCACGACCGTGAGATGTGTTACCAATTCACCCGTGAGCCTTCAACAAAATTCAATCCTATCATTTTCAATTCTCATAATCTACTTCTATTAACTATCAACAATCAATATTCATCATCAACAATCATCATATAACAACATTCATTAATCATACCATGATTCCTAAGCTTCTAATCGTATTCTAAATACGATTTCTAGCATATAAAGCATGTAAAACACGTAAATGATACCGAGTAATCCTTCACCGTTACCTTTACGCGTCTTTAATCGATTACTAAGTCTTCCTAGTAGTCTCCACCTTCAATTAGGTAATAAAAGATGAATATATTTCACCTTGAGAAAGACGGATAATTTAAAAAGCGAGAAAGACGGTAATTTTATTACCAATACGGATAGAGGAAGGTAAGAGGGGAAGAATAAGACGAACTTACGTGAATTCTAGCAAGAAACGAATGAGCTAGGATGATTATAAGAATGGATCAAAGAGGGAGGCAAGGTTTTTGGTTTGCTTAAGGAAGAAGTAATGTTTTGTGTTGAATGAATGAAAAAAAGGTTAAGGAGGGAGTGTGAGTTATGTAAGGAAAAAAAGTCAACAAAAGTCAAACTCGCCTTAAGACGGGATTCTCATGGAATCTCGCGGAAATTCCAAATACGAACTCGGAAAATCTAAATTCGACTCGGAAAATTAAATTTACGGTTAAAACTAAATTTCACTGAAAAGTTTCCGTAAAATATTTTCACTATAAAAATAGGGTACATTTCCGGGTGTTACAGTCATGCTCGGATCAGCAAGGATACCCGATCGGGTACACACTTACCCGATCGGGTAAGTGGGCATCTAGAAGTATTTGACTAACGTTTCATCTTCCTTCGCTTTGACTTGACTTCCATCATCCCCCTTGACCTCTTCAATCGGATTTGTTGATAGGGTTTGATGTAAAGCGATGAATTCTTCCGCCTAATTGATTGATCTTCCGACCACTACGAAACTGTCTTTGCTTCTTCTCTCTTTCGAGTTAGCGAACCTTCTTGAAATGCCTTTCACTTGGTCAAGCTTGCTTCTTCGAATCGTCGGGTTCTAGGCAAATGCTCGGGAATATAGAAAAAGGGCGTAGAAACGTCACTTTCCCTACAAAACAGGTTAGAACACAGGAATTCGCCTAGAAGACAATATTAGCTCATAAAATGGCTTAACAAAGCACAAATGACATACAAAACTGAGCTAAAATGGGGGTTAAAATCATACAAATATTCACTTATCAAATTGGTAGAGTAAAATCACTAGTGATTTACTGGTGCACATGAGTCAACAATGGACTATTTTGATTTTTGATATTTGTCTCACCAAAACTTATAATCATATGTTGAATTATCTTGTATAATTAGATGTTAATTTGATAATATAACAATTATATGATTCAAATTAATAAATAATATATACTTAACTTTTAAGTAATATTTTACCATTATATCAATATATAATAGGGCAGCTGAGACTGTCCCTCATCTCTTATTTCAATGCTTCTTCTCCACCTCAGTCCTTCACCCTATTAAAAGATGGCTGAAACTGAATATCATTGGCACTGATATTTGCTCTCTTCTAGTATGGGCAGGGCAGAAACGGAATAGAAGGCATTGGCGTAATGGTATGGTTACTAGTAGTATAGGGAGCTTGGTGAATGAGTTGTGGAGTGAAAGAAATTGAAGGGTGTTAAAGGGACATGAGAATGATCCTATTACGCTAGTAAGAAGAATTCAATTTATTGTTAGTACATTAATTCTTAGTAAATGTCCGGAAGCTATACATGAGGAAGTATTAGATTGCCTTAATTCTTAGGGTAGTAGGCTTACTAGTTCGGGGTTTTCTAGTTCACTAGGGGTTATTCTTTGTAAGAAACTCATGTAATTCTTTTGAAATATATGAGTAATATCTTTCTTGCAAAAAAAAAAAAAAAAAAAAAAAATAAGACGAAAAATTTATTCAGTCAGTTATCGTATAATTGATTAATAAACTTAACCAGAATGAGTTCCTAACTCAATTTCCAATAAACAACTCTCGTAACAAAACATATATCAAATATATATGTAAAGAACTAATTAAACTGTATCGTATACAAATAATTAGTTTACTGTTTGGGTCTCATCCTTTAGGTGTGACCGAAAGGGGTCAGTTGATCACCGCCGTAATACGACAATAACGTCTAACTCTAACCAGCTGATCGTTATTTATTTACGTTAATCAAGTGACGTGGAGTATCAATATACTAGTCATCCTTCGGATATTCCAAAATGAAATTTATTATATAAATGCACTATTGTGGAGGAAACTTACTTCAACAATCTCCAACTTGTCCGATACAAGTTGTGCATGTAGCCACACTATTGCGGAGAACTCCTTCTCCAACAATATCTCCCACTTGTCTCGACAAGTTGTGTGCTACCGATTCTCTTGTCTCTTTGTGTCACATCCTCCCACTCATCGCAAGGTGTCTTTCAGGTCGCACTTGCGATTGGAAAATATAATTAGAGTGGTTTCTCGATCTGGGAGAGTAACTATTTGACCGGAAATCTACCAGACTACTCTTCCGAGCGTGGCCACGCATTTCCAGTCACTACTCCTCGAGTATCCCGTATTACCCAACGTGGGTGGACAATTCCTGTTGACCCAACTCACACTGTATAATACAGATCACCATGACCCAGAAGATGCCCATCGGCCTCCTATCACGGCTCGACCAAGGATAGAAACCAAGGTCAATCGGAAACTATACCAACTAATGTAAATGGTCGCCAGTCTAAAGAATCGACTCATGGAAATAATATAGAAATCCCTGCCATGACCAGGCTTCAATAATTTGATAAGGGATCCTATAAAGGTCACTGTCCGACAGAGTGTCATACAGTCTGCCTATGTAAACGACCAGTCATCTCCATGACTCCATGGCGCTGAACTGGCCATCGATCGACTTACAATCTAGTCAGTACGAGACGTCACCTCATATGAGTGACTAGGGACAATAGTACTAAGTTTATCTTGTTCACTTGAATTATGTTCAACTTTTCATAAAACCAATTCAGATAAAACAAAGTATTGATATTTAGTCAAACTACAATAACGAGTTCATATAAAACTCGAACAATGAATGCAATTATCATATATGTAAACATTGATACAATATTCAACTATTACATATCATATAATCTAGAGGAATTCAGGTACACGTCTTAATCCCATTGCAACGACATGCCCATCATGCTTAGCCTTTGAAAGAGGCTTGGTTAGAGGATCGGTGATGTTATCGTCTGTCCCAACCTCACATATATCAATTTCCTTCCTCTCCACGTAATCTCTAATTACATGGTATTTCCTAAGTACATGTCTAGACTTGTTCCTAGACTTGGCTTCCTTTGCTTGAAAGATAGCCCCACCGTTATCACAATAAACCGTGATTGGATCTACGGCGGTGAGGACTACTCCTAGACCTTCCATGAATTGCCGAATCCACACAGCTTCCTTTGCAGCCTCTGATGCTGCAAGGTACTCAGCTTCTGTTGTAGAATCCGCAGTAACGCTTTGCTTGAAGCTTTTCTTGCAAACAGCTCCTCCATTCGACTTAAAGACATAGCCGTATTGGGATTTTAAATCATCCCTATCAGTTTGGAAACTAGCGTCCATGTAACCCTTTTCACGCAAATCAGTTTCTCCACCAAACACCAAGAACGAATCTTTAGTCCTTCGTAAGTACTTAAGGACATTCTTGACGGCTATCCAGTGACTCTCACTTGGATTGGCTTGATAACGACTCGTCATGCTCAAAGCATATGCAACGTCAGGTCGAGTACACATCATAGCATACATGATTGATCCAACTGCGGAAGCATAAGGAATCAATTTCATGCGTTCAATCTGTTCGGTAATGGTAGGACTTTGTGATTTGCTCAGAGTGATACCATGACCTATGGGAAGAAAGCCTCTCTTGGAGTCTTACATTTTGAACCGATCAAAAATCTTATCTATATAAGCTTCTTGACTTAATGCTAGTATCCTTTTGGATCTATCTCTATAGATCCGGATACCCAAAATGCGTTGTGCCTATCCCAAGTCCTTCATCTGGAAATGTTTCCCTAGCCAATCCTTTGTAGAAGTAAGCATTGGTATATAATTCCCAATGAGAAGTATGTCATCTACATACAAAATAAGGAAAGTAACTTTGCTCCCACTAAACTTCATGTATAAACATGGCTCCTCGACACTTCGAGTGAAACCATTTTGTTTGATAACATGATCGAAGCGATGATTCCAACTCCTGGATACTTGCTTAAGACCATAAATGGATCTCTTAAGTTTTCACACCTTCTTAGGGTTGGATTTATCCACAAAACCTTCAGGTTGTGTCATGTACACTTCCTCTTCTATAATCCCTTTCAAGAAGGCGGTTTTGACATCCATTTGCTAAATTTCATAGTTATGATATGCAGAAACCGCTAAGAGAATCCTAATGGATCTGGTCAGGCCTGTCGCAAGCCTAAAACAAAGATAAATTACCCAGACTAGGCTAATAACAAATTAATGTAATTAGGGAAGTAGGGGTCGATCCTCAGGGAGATGGTGTTTCCTATGGATTGTGAATCGTCTCACAATTGAGTTTTATCTAATGATTTTCTGGGTTTTGGATTTGGTGATGTCTAAACTAATAAAGAACATAAATAAAAACAAAACAAACTGAAATGGAAACGATAAAGCAGATAATAAATTAACAATAATGAGAAGCATCTAGGGAAATAGGTTCACACATGTAGATTGACATATTAATGAAATTGGATTTAGGATATGCAAATAATTCATTGAGCGTTCGTAAGAATGGTGTGTTCATTACAATCATAGATCAGATGGTCTAGCAGGCTTTTAGTGCGATTTACTAGGTCTTAATCCACTATGTCACGCTTTGTCTATTCAATTCCTGTATATCTACCTTGGAAAAGAATTCCATACTAGTCAATGATTGTGATCAAGAATCGTCAACTATCGTTAAAGTCCAAACATGCATAGACACAATGTTTTAAAAGCACAATTTCCTTATCCAATTATCATATTTTAATCAATCTAACATGGCTACCCTACACCCTAGAAAGGTGACTACTCACTCATGATTATGTTGGTATTAACAATGAAAGTTAAGGTAAGCATATTTAGTTGAATTCGACAATAATTTAGACTCTCTAAGTGGCGATAATAACGACGCTATATGACAATCTAAGAAATGAAACTATGATTATAACAACGTAAAAACGAATCTAAATGATACGAATGGAAAATAACAAACAAATGGAAAGCAATAAAGAATGATAAACAAAGGATAAATTAGGAATACCTAGGTGATGATCAACGATGAAAGCGATAACAATAACAGAAATCCCTCGCATAGAAATATCGTATCTTGAATTACAACTCTTGAACCCAACAAAGTAGATACAAAAGGTTGAAATTCTATTTGAACTAAGCTAATGTTTTGATATGAAATAAACGAAAGTAAACTAGAGCAAAAGACAAAAATAGAAGAGAATCTAAACTAGAAAGACTAAAGTTAAAAAGAAATATAAGACAAGATTGTGTAAGAAAGTGTATGATGGATTATTTCATGGATGATGATATGAGGGGCTTGGCACATCTATTTATAGTATTAGGGTTTCGTGGAGAAGAGGTCAGGAAATAAATACATAGGTCAAAAATAGGATGAAGGAGCCGCAATGCACGAAGCAGCAGGAATACCCGATCGAGTACACCACTTACCCGATCTGGTAAGTCGTCTTCTGGAAGCTCTTGACTAACTCTTCAACTTCCTTCGCTTTGACTTGACTTACAACATCTCCCTTGACTCTACAATCGGGTTTGTTGCTTGGATATGATGTAAAGCGATGAATTCTCCCGTCTAATTGATTGGTCTTCCGACAAATAAGAAACCGTCTTTGCTTCTTCTCCCCCTTAAGTTAGTGAACCTTCTCGAAATGCCTTACACACGGTCAAGCTTGCAACTTCAAATCATCGGGTTCTAGGCAAATGCTCGGAAATATAGAAAAAGGGCGTAGAAACATCACTTTCCCTACAAAACAAGTTAGAACACAGGAATTCGCCTAGAAGACGATATTAGCTCATAAAATGGCGTAACAAAGCACAAATGACAAACAAAACCGAGCTAAAGTGGGGGTTAAAATCATACAAATATTCACTTATCAAACTCCCCCAAGCTAAACCTTTGCTTGTCCTCAAGCAAACATAAAAAACAATACCAGGACAAGGGTTGCAAGTATTGGCTACTACACCATTAGGAAACAAATCTCAATATAAAGCTTTGAAAACATAATGAATCATAACCCAAAAGCAACGTGGGCAAGAATGATACATAGACATGGTTGAGATTTACATAACGGCGTAGCACAAAGAATTTCACTACAGAATTTCGGCTCTTGCATGATCTTTTTGACAAATGGACTCTCACGGCATACTCGAACACTCAATGTATGTAAAAGGTGATTTCTTTATGTGTAAATGTTTTTGAGACACTCACTTATCTACGATTCATGAAAATGTGTCCGCAGTCTAATATGGTAAACAATTCAAAACACAAGTCAAAGATCACAATGCACATAGAAAAGAAGCCGAAAAAATATGAGAAGAAGGCTTTGGGAAATGGGTGAAAGGTGGACAAATAGTTATGGTCATGTGAAGGTTATAGTGAGCTAGCAACTGACCAATGATAAATGAATACCCAATCCAGACTTTCGATGAATTTCCACAAGATAAATGATGAAGCCAGAAGTAACAATTTGGCTTTTTCCACACGAAACACAAGAGTGAACTCCTTCTATATATTGACTTTTTGGAGATACTCACAACTTCTTCTTTTATTACTTTTCTTTCTTTTTTTTTCTTTTTCGATTTTTCGATTCTCTTTTTTTCATTTTTTCTTTTCTGAACACAACTTCACTTCTTGAACTTTTCGTTTTCCCAATTCACTTTGACAGATAAGAGCAAATCTTCTCAAAAGAGCACCCACACACCATAGTCTAGCTACTAGCTCAAAAGGTAGGCAGTTTTTATCCGTAGCTATTATTTTGTAAAGCACTTGTGTGAAGGGGCTAATTTTTGAAGGGCAAATTAAAGTGAAAAAGGCTTCAAATCTTAGTGAATCATGAATGCAATGCTTATAGAAATGAAATGAGAACCATACTTATGCGTTTTGACATGACATACATCACAAGGAGAACTACACACACTTAGATGAGACTGGGTATGGATGTACCAGTCTAAGGAGGTTCTACCTTACAATATATGTAGTTTGCCAAACGTCAAGATCAAGCGTACTCATCTATAGATTCGTTCCATGCCTACTGTGTACAAGATTTCCATGTATGCATAATTCAATGAATATTGAATCATTATCTTTTGAAAGCTCTAAGTTTGGGAAATGTAACATGATAGCATAGTAAACAAGCAAGCAAAGCATGAAAAGCATTCAATTGTGTTCAAAAAAATTTTAAATTTTCTCAAAAATCTTCTCTTTCTTTTAGTCAAAATTTGAAAAATATAGCTAAATTACAAAATGGGAAATACGCAATCCCTCCCCCAAGCTAAACATCACATTGTCTTCAATGTGAGCACAAAAGCTAAATATGCAATGAGACGCTTAATGGGAAGAAAGGAAAAAATGAAAGAAGAATGAAGCTTACTAGTCAGTGCAGACTCCCCCAAGCTAGTCTTTTGGACTTTTGACAGGGAAGGTCGTCAAGGATTCTTCAACAACTCTTTCATCTGCAAAGAAATCTAACAAAACAACGTAAAAGGGAAAAACACGGGTTGCCTCCCGAGAAGCGCTTGTTTAACGTCTTGCTCGACGAATTTTTCTATAAAATCATTGGGTTGAGGATGGACGCTCCGTATAAACAATATCTAAACATCCGATGATAGAATTGCTATAATAGAGTTTCAGTCTGTGTCCATGAACTTTGAATTTCTTACCATTGCTAGTCATGAGTTCCACATAGCCGTACTTGCTCACATATGTGACAGTGAATGGTCCAGACCATCGGGAACGAAGTTTTCCCAAAAAAAATTTCAGACGGGAGTTGAAAAGTAGTACTTGGTCACCGACATTAAATTCTTTCTTAATTATCCTCTTGTTGTGCCAACGCTTCGTTTTCTCCTTATAGATCCTAGAATTCTCATAAGCTTGCAAACGAAATTCCTCTAGCTCATTGAGTTGGAAGAGTCTCCTATCGGCGCTAAGCTTAGTGTCTAAATTTAGTTCTTTGATAGCCCAGTAAGCTTTATACTCTAACTTGACAGGAAGATGACAGGCCTTTCCATAAACCAATCGATAAGGAGATGTTCCAATCGGGGTTTTGAAAGCTGTGCGATAAGCCCACAAGGTGTCATCGAGCTTATTACTCCCATCAGTTCTAGATCTTGAGACTAGTTTCTGAAGAATTGTTTTCAACTCTCTATTTGAGACTTCTACTTGACCGATGGTCTGGGGATGGTAGGCTAATCCTCGTCTGTGATACACACCATATTTAGCAAGCAGAGTATCTAAATGCTTCTCTCCAAAATGAGTTCATCGATCACTAATCACGGCTCTGGGTACACCAAAACGTGGAAAGATGATCTTCTCAAATAGCCGTATCACAGCTCTAGCATCATTAGTGGGAGTGGCGATTGCTTCTACCCACTTGGAAACATAGTCAACAGCGACTAAGATGTAACGATTCCCGTTAGAAGAAGGGAATGGTCCTTGATAGTCAATACCCCAGACATCGAATATTTCAACTTCTAATATGCCATTTTGAGGCATCTCATGTCTCTTGGATATTTGACCCATTCGTTGACAAGCGTCACAAGCCATAACAAAATCTTTTGAATCTTTAAACATCGAGGGCCAGAAAAACCCAGATTGTAAGACTTTGGCTACGGTCTTGGACGGACCATGATGACCACCATAAGCAGATGAGTGGCATCCTTCTAAAACTCCTTTAACTTCCCACTGAGGGATACATCGTCTATAAAGACCATCAGAGCACTGCTTGAAAAGATAAGGATCATCCCAAACGAAGAATTTTGCATCATGCAAAAATTGCTTCCTTTGGTTATAAGAAAGGTCAGAAGGTAGTTGTCGACTGACGAGAAAGTTGGCCATATCAGCATACCAAGGAGAAGAGTAAGCAATTGCCATTAATGAATCATCAGCAAACGAATCATTAATTGGTGTTGGCAATCCTATTTCAGTTACTCTTATCCTTGAAAGATGGTCAGCGACTACATTTTCTGCTCCTTTCTTATCCCGGATCTCTAGATCAAATTCTTGAAGGAGTAAAATCCATCGGATAAGCCGAGTTTTGCCTCTTTCTTTGAAAGCAGATATTTCAAAGCAGCGTGGTCAGTGTAAACAATGACTTTCGATCCTATAAGGTAAGAACGGAATTTGTTTAAGGCATAGACAATGGCAAGAAGTTCTTTTTCAGTAGTGGCATAGTTGATTTGGGCAGGATCTAACGTTTTACTAGCATAGTAAATAGCATGAAGGAATTTTTCCTTTCGTTGCCCCAAAACAACTACAACGGCGTAATCACTCGCATCGCACATAAGCTCAAATGGAAGATTCCAATCAGGTGACTGGATTATAGGTGCGGTGATTAGAGCGTGTTTGATTTTGTTGAATGCCTCAAGGCATTCCTTCGTGAAATTAAAAGGCGCATCCTTAAAAAGGAGCTCAGTCAGGGGTTTGGCTATTTTAGAAAAATCTTTAATAAACCGTCGGTAGAAACCGCTAAGAGAATCCTAATAGATATGCAGAAACCGCTAAGAGAATCCTAATGGATCTGGTCAGGCCTGTCGCAAGCCCGAAACAAAGATAAATTACCTAGACTAGGCTAATAACAAATTAATGTAATTAGGGAAGTAGGGGTCGATCCTCAGGGAGATGGTGTTTTCTATGGATTGTGAATCGTCTCATAGTTATGATATGCAGTTATAATAACATAGTTATGGTCCATTTGCTAAATTTCATAGTTATGATATGCAGAAACCGCTAAGAGAATCCTAATGGATCTGGTCAGGCCTGTCGCAAGCCCGAAACAAAGATAAATTACCCAGACTAGGCTAATAACAAATTAATGTAATTAGGGAAGTAGGGGTCGATCCTCAGGGAGATGGTGTTTTCTATGGATTGTGAATCGTCTCACAATTGAGTTTTATCTAATGATTTTCTGGGTTTTGGATTTGGTGATGTCTAAACTAATAAAGAACATAAATAAAAACAAAACGAACTGAAATGGAAACGATAAAGCAGATAATAAATTAACAATAATGAGAAGCATCTAGGGAAATAGGTTCACACATGTAGATTGACATATTAATGAAATTGGATTTAGGATATGCAAATAATTCATTGAGCGTTCGTAAGAATGGTGTGTTCATTACAATTATAGATCAGATGGTCTAGCAGGCTTTTAGTGCGATTTACTAGGTCTTAATCCACTATGTCACGCTTTGTCTAGTCAATTCCTGTATATCTACCTTGGAAAAGAATTCCACACTAGTCAATGATTGTGATCAAGAATCGTCAACTATTGTTAAAGTCCAAACATGCATAGACACAATGTTTTAAAAGCACAATTTCCTTTATCCAATTATCATATTTTAATCAATCTAACATGGCTACCCTACACCCTAGAAAGGTGACTACTCACTCATGATTATGTTGGTATTAACAATGAAAGTTAAGGTAAGCATATTTAGTTGAATTCGACAATAATTTAGACTCTCTAAGTGGCGATAATAACGACGCTATATGACAATCTAAGAAATGAAACTATGATTATAACAACGTAAAAACGAATCTAAATGATACGAATGGAAAATAACAAACAAATGGAAAGCAATAAAGAATGATAAACAAAGGATAAATTAGGAATACCTAGGTGATGATCAACGATGAAAGCGATAACAATAACAGAAATCCCTCGCATAGAAATATCGTATCTTGAATTACAACTCTTGAACCCAACAAAGTAGATACAAAAGGTTGAAATTCTATTTGAACTAAGCTAATGTTTTGATATGAAATAAACGAAAGTAAACTAGAGCAAAAGACAAAAATAGAAGAGAATCTAAACTAGAAAGACTAAAGTTAAAAACAAATATAAGACAAGATTGTGTAAGAAAGTGTATGATGGATTATTTCATGGATGATGATATGAGGGGATTGGCACATCTATTTATAGTATTAGGGTTTCGTGGAGAAGAGGTCGGGCAATAAATACATAGGTCAAAAATGGGATGAAGGAGCCGCAATGCACGAAGCAGCAGGAATACCCGATCGGGTACACCACTTACCCGATCGGGTAAGTCGTCTTCTGGAAGCTCTTGACTAACTCTTCAACTTCCTTCGCTTTGACTTGACTTACAACATCCCCCTTGACTCTACAATCGGGTTTGTTGCTTGGATATGATGTAAAGCGATGAATTCTCCCGTCTAGTTGATTGGTCTTCCGACAACTAAGAAACCGTCTTTGCTTCTTCTCCCCCCTTAAGTTAGTGAACCTTCTCGAAATGCCTTACACACGGTCAAGCTTGCATCTTCAAATCGTCGGGTTCTAGGCAAATGCTCGGAAATATAGAAAAAGGGCGTAGAAACATCACTTTCCCTACAAAACAAGTTAGAACACAGGAATTCGCCTAGAAGACGATATTAGCTTATAAAATGGCTTAACAAAGCACAAATGACAAACAAAACCGAGCTAAAGTGGGGGTTAAAATCATACAAATATTCACTTATCAGGATCGAAGCATAGCGACTGGGTGAAGGTTTCATCATAGTGTAAACCATGAACTTGAGTGAAGCCTTTCGCCTCCAATCTAGCTTTGCAGACATTATTATGTCCATCTATGCCAATTTTGATCTTGTAGATCCACTTGTACTAAAGAGGTTGTACCTTCTCAGGTAAGTCTACCAAGTCCCATACTTGATTTTTGCACATAGAATTCATTTCGGATCGCATGGCCTCGAGCCAATGCGTGGAGTCGAGACTAGAAATGGCCGACTTGTAGGTGGTGGGTTCATCACTTTCAAAAAGTAACAAATCTCCATCTTCCTCGATACATCCGAGGTAACGGTCAGGTTGATGAACAATTCTACTTGACCTTCTAGGGACAACAACCGTTTCAGACGAGGAGGGAACGTTTTCCTCTACTTCATTCTCGGTTTGTGGCTCTTGAACTTCATCAAGTTCAAACTTTCTCCCACTCTGTCTATTAGAAACAATATCGTTTTTAGAAAGACAGCATCACGAGACACAAACACTTTGTCCTCGTGATGGTTGTAGAAGTAATAACCACGTGTTTTCTTAGGATACCCTACAAAAAGATATTTGTTGGATCTGGGTGCGAGTTTGTCGTTAGAATTGTCATGAATATACGCCTCGCAACACCAAATTCTCATAAATGACAAATAAGGAGCCTTTCCATTCCATATCTCATATGGAGTCTTATCTGCCACTTTAGTTGGGCTACGATTTAGTGAAAAAAATTACGGTTAAGATAACAAATCCCCAAAATGAATCAGGAAAATGTGTGAGACTCATCATTGACCGAACCATATCTAATAAAGTTCTATTTCTCCTTTCGGACACACCATTTAGTTGAGGTGTGCCAGGAGGAGTCCATTGAGATACTATGCCACAATCTTTTAGATGTGAATGAAATTCATTATTTAGATATTCACCACCATGATCGGATCGTAGGGTTTTAATCTTCTTATTTAATTGGTTTTCTACTTCATGTTGAAACTCTTTGAACTTTTCAAAAGCTTCACTCTTATGCCTCATTAAGTAGACATATCCATATCTACTCAAATCGTCGGTAAAGGTAATGAAATAGTTATAACCACGTCTAGCTTGGAGACTCATTGGGCCACACACATCCATATGTACAAGGCCTAATACCTCACTTGCTCGTGTTCCTTTTCCCGTAAAAGGAGCACGAGTCATCTTGGCTAAAAGGCAAGATTCGCATACACCATAAGATTCGTAATCAAATGGTTTGAGAAGTTTCGTTGAAACAAGTCTCTTTATGCGTCGTTCGTTTATATGACCTAAACGACAATGCCAAAGGTATGATTGATTAGTTTCACCTAATTTGAGCTTCTTACTCTATACATGATAAACTTCTTTAACTTTATCTAGAACATAAATACCTCCAATAGAGACGGTTTTACCATAAAACACATCATTAAAAGAAAACGAACAGCTATTGTTCTTGATTACAAAAGAGAAACCCTCCGCATCAAGCACGGATATGGAGATAATGTTCTAAAATAACAGTTATTTAAATACAATTCAAGACCACTAGCTAAGGTAAGTACATAAGTTCATACGGAAACGGCGGCTACTCTTGCTCTAATCCCCATGGGTAGGTCTACATCACCCTTGGCCAGTGCTCGCACGTCCTTCAGCCCCTGTAAATGATTACAAAGGTGAGAACCACATCCGGTATCAAATACCCAAGTAGAAGTGAAAGCATAGTTAATATCTATCATATAGAGAGAAGATAGGATTATACCTGACGGTGTCACACATCCGTCCTTCTTATCCTTCAAGTACTTAGGACAATTGCATTTCCAATGTCCCTTGCCTTTACAATAAAAGCATTCGGCGTCGGCATGCTTATTGACTTTAGCCTTGTTATTGTTATACATTATAGCTTTGCCCTTTCCTTTTCCATGCTTCTTAAATTCAGCCATAGCTTTGCCCTCTCCCTTTTGAAACCCAAGGCTTAAGTTCTTCAACTTCATTGAAAGAACATCCCTTTTCTCACTCCCACTTGCATTGCCTCCATATCCTGTTCGACTTTGGTAAGGAGGGCATGGAGCTCATGAAAGCTCTTGTCCATGCCATGCATCTTATAGTTCGCCCTAGTTTGGGCGAACTTGGGAGGAAGTGAGTGAAGGATGCGGCCAACCGATAGCTTATTTGGAATCTTAACCCCTAGACGCTCTAGGGTGTCCACATGCTCAACCATCTTGAGCACGTGTGGGCCAACCTTTTCGCCCTTGTCTAGCTTGGCTTCAAAAAGCCATGTCATAGCATTGTATTGGCGTATGTCAGGTGATTGAGAAAACGCCAAAGTCACTCTAGAAGAATATCTTATATGCTCCTAGGGTGATGTATTGTTGCTTAAGACTAGAGGACATTGACCTTATCAAGACCATCTTGACGTCATTGGATACTTTCAAGTACTTCTCATAAGCGGCCTTGGCCGCATTAGTGGCCCTTGGGCCGGGTTCATTGGGAGGGGTTTCGGTCAAATAGCGCAAGACGTTATCCAATAACGCCTCACTCTTAATCGTTTGCTCCCACTCGACGAAATTAGATCCATCGTCTTTTAAGATGCATTTGCCCATTACGGACCTTAGCCATGTGTTTTTGCCAAGTTGAATGGTATTGTTGTTATTGTTTGCCATTTGCGAAATGAATTACTACAACAAAATTAGGAAATATTAACATTCAATGTTATAAACAATTTTTACTTGTAAAAACAGTTTTAAACAAGTCACTAATATAATGACCCCTCACGAAATTATATAAGCGATTCCGAGACGCGCTTTTTAGATAAAAATGAACATGTTATGCCACCTTTATGGAATAAACGGTAAGAAAACACTTTGACTAATTCTACTCCCAGAACTCTCGGTCGACGAATTTCATCTAAACCCATCTCCTAGTCTCGAGATAACGCTTATCCCGTTGAGACCAACCCAATTTAGGCATGTGATCGCATCACCCTACTTACCCGAGGTAAAAAGGTCCACGTTGTGGTTAACCTAATGAACACGGGATTCATAGGTGCTTTAATTGGTAAGGCTAAATCTCAATTTATTTTAAGTTGTGTGAGAGATCTTTCCAATTTAGTTATTAATTCCCTAAAAGTGAACTAAGTCGGCGAATTTTAAATAACGTTGAATTGACAATCGAGAAATAAAAATGCATGTTGACGATTTTGGCATGAGCGGAAAACATAAACAAGCAATTAACAATTAATAAATCCTAGTATGGCCACCTAGCTCATCTTATTAACTAGTTGATTACAAAATCGGAAACCAACTCCTTGGTCCCTTGCCTCTTCATGGAAAAAGCTCCAAAGTGGCACCGTCTTTTGGAACACCGACTTCGGGAATCTCCGTCTTCATACTAAATAATTACAAAAATACAAATGAATACATAGAAAATTCCTATTATACATTTGATTTATTAATGAAACTATTAATTATTACAAAACGGCGATACGAGATCGCAATAAATTACAACCGAATCGGTATTCCCTGACATTACTGGTAATACCTATTAAAAATAATCTAGGCCATACTAGGTACAACTTGCATTAAAATAAATAAGTGACATTCATTCATTCAACATTAAATAAAATGCTGTAAAATTCATGCCAAAATCGCCCTTAACACTTGTCATGCTCATTCTAGCTCGGTTTTATGGATTTTATCGATTTTTAACCATTAAAAATCAATAATCAACACTTAAATCGTATTTAACCTCAAAATAATTATATAATCTGATTTATAACTCAAAATTAGTCCACAATAATTTTGTTTGTCTTTAATTAGTTTGATTTGATCGTATTTGCTAAATATAGAGGTTTAATCATAACATTTATGAAATAAACCCAAAATAAAATTTAAACATCATAAAAGTTTGAAACCAAAATTTTTTTACATTCTGGAACATTTCCTGGAACTCCAAAAATAAAAACATTTGCCCAAAATGTTTTAAATTAATTTAATGAACAAATAACTTTGTATTTAACGGTTTTATCAAATAAAAACCATTAAATATAGTAAAACAGTGAAACAAATTATGAAATTTCACCAACATAATTTAAATCATAATGTAAAATATACCAAAAAATTTCATGAGCATTAAAGGAAGTTTCAATGTTATGAACATTATAATCTCATATTATCGACTTTTATCTCATTAAAATCAAAAAACATGCAATACTTAATTAAAAATCACGAAATTTTACATACAGTATTTAAGACATGCATGTGAGATAATATTTAAATTTCACGGCCAGAATTAACATGCAACTATTTGTAGTTACCTTTTAACATAAAATTTGCATGTTAACTCGGTATAAAAGGCATAAATCATAATAAATAGCAAAAACATCTATTAAATCACCAAATTTGAAGACAAACATTTTGAAGTCATTTGGTATGCATGCATCAAAAATTTCCATCCAAATCAAATTTAAACTTTAACTTTTGATTTTATTGGTTATCTTATAACTTTAATAAAAATGCCCAAAATGAACATGCATGCTCTAAGGTAGCTCTGATACCACATGATAGTCCATAGACCTTCATTAGACTCCTCTAGTTAGGTACTAATTAACTTGTTAATATAGTATTTAATGATCTATGTAACATGCATGCAAATATAAAGGCATAAATAAACATAAGATGAAATTTTCTTACATTGAGAAATTTCGGTATTTATGGGCACAATAAGAAACTTCTTTTCTTATTGATCTTGAGCTAAAACAAAGAGGATGATCTCCTTTGAATGAACTTTCAATGTAGAAATTCTCCTTCCAACATGCACCCAAGATTGACCCAAACTATCACTATATTTTAGACTAGAAAATATAGTGACAAGAAGTAACTAACATTAGGATTATTACTACTCTAGTAATATGAATATTAGTTGTAGTGAGAGTTTTTAGAGAGAGATTGGAGAAATATGGCAAAACAAGTGAATTTTGAAGTAGTAATAAATTAACAACCAAAGTGCTCTTTTAAAGAAACTTTGGCCGAACATCAACACCCCAAAAGAGGTGATTTTCCTTCTTATTTTATTCACATGCAAATAGTTTGAGTGTGGGTAAGAGAATGATAATGATCATGTGTCATAACATGTCATAATCACTTGGTAGAGTGTGGAATTGGTAGAGTAAAATCACTAGTGATTTTCTCTACACAAAACCGGTGCACATGAGTCCACAATAAACCATTTTGATTTTTGATATTTGTCCCACAAATACTTATAATCATATGTTTAATTATCTTGTATAATTAAATGTTAATCTGATAATATAACAATTATATGATTCAAATTAATAAATAATATATATTTAACTTTTAACTAATATTTTACCATTATATCAATATATAAATAGGTCCCACAATGTCTAGTTAATTTATTTTACAACTCCTTGTAAACATAATTAACTAATTACCTCTACCTCAAAATATATGCACAACCTCAACTAGTTTATTGAATTAACGATTAATTACTAAATTAAATCTTATTTAATCGTATTAAAATAAGACGTAAAATTTATTCAGTCAGTTATCGTATAATTGACTAACAAATTTAACCAAAATGAGTTCCTAACTTAATTTCCAATAAACAACTCTCGTAACAAAACATATATCAAAGATATATGTAAAGTACTAATTAAACTGTATCGTATACAAATAATTAGTTCACTGTTTAGGTCTTATCCTTTAGGTGTGACCGAAAGGGGTCAATTCATCACCGCCGTAATACGACAATAATGTCTAACTCTAGTTAGCTGATCGTTATTGATTTACGTTAATCAACTGACGTGGAGTATCAATATACTGTCATCCCACGGATATTCCAAAATGAGATTTATTATATAAATGCACTATTGTGGAGGACACTTACTCCAACATGAATATTATAGTCAACTGGTCAACATAAATCGGTAACGATTGGCTCAATTGAGTTTGACGTTACTGTCGTATGACGGTGGTGACCAGTTGATCCCTAGAGGTCACACCTAAAGGACAATCCCCTAATCATGTACATTAATTAATTGCATAACGATACAGATTAATTAATCCTAAAAAATGAACTAAGTTTATATTAGTGAGAATAATATCGTTTTGTAATATGATTAAATAAGATTCATTTTAGTAATTTAATCGTTTTATTACTAAGAATGCATTATGTTTATGAAACATTTGAGATAAGCAAAATTGGTCAATTATAATTACAAATTGTTGTAGATTATAGTAACCAAATATGAGATGACCCACTTTATTTACATGTAATTATAAAATTTGATTTAAAATGTTAAGTCTAATTTATTTTTTACGAACTGAAATTGCATTTAATTTAGTTAAATGTACATTTATAAGCTAAATTACATGTTACATGTCACATGTCACATATGTGACAAATGACAAAATCACAAAAATAAAATGGACTCCATTTTATGGAGACAAAACCGGTTTTTGTGAGCTACAAGGGTAGGGATTTAGGTCATGATTTGTTGTTCTAATTGAGAATAAAAACAAAATGATTAATACCTAAACCTATGCCCTAGCTAGTTTCTTGGGAAGAACAAAAGGAAAATGCAACACCCTTCCCCAAAGGGGTGTGCCGGCTCCATGGTAGAAAACGAGAAGTGTTTTCTCTTATTAATACTCACTTTATCTCATATGTGAAATTAGCTTGCTTATCTCTCAACCTCTTCACTTTTCACTCTAAACAATAAGCTTAAGAAGCCTCAAATATCTTATGTTCATAGATTACTAATAATATTACTAAGAGTAGTAATAGAGTTATTAGTAATATTATAAAGGGCTATTACCATTTTATACTTGTGTAGTATATTTAGTAGTGTTGAAGGGTAGTCCTGGGTGCCACTTAGAGAAGTGTTCTTATGCTAAGAACTTGGAGATCATCCATTTCCTACTAGCTCAAGAACAATATTAGGAAGGTGTCCTAATTTTGTGCCCAAATTCGTTTAAATCCAATGTAAGGAACAAAATTTTCTTTTCTTATTTAACTTTAGTTATGCATTCATAAGATTCTTTTAGTTTATGAGTAAACTATTAAGAAAATGATATTAGAAATGTCTAATATCGAGTTTAAGAAACATACATATTCATTGTTCACACAAGGAGTTACAATGCAAACAATGGATAATGAAGGAAGACTCATTATTCACACAAGCAGTTACAATGCAAAGAATCGGCAATGAAGGAAGACTCATTGTTCACACAAGGAGTTACAATTCAAACAATGGCTAATGAAGGAAAACTCATAGTTTAGACAAAGAGTTACAATACAAACAATGGGTAATGAAGGAAGACTCATTGTTCACCAAAAGAGTTACGATGCAAACAATGGGTAATGGAGGAAGACGTATTGTTCACACAAGGGTTTACAATGCTAACGATGGGTAATGAAAGAAGGAAGACTCATTGTTTACACAAGGATTTAAAATGCAAATAACGGGCAATGAAAGAAGGAACATTCATTGTTTACACAAACAGTTACAATGCAAACAATGGGTAATGAAGAAACACTAATTGTTCACAGAATGAGTTACAATGCAAACAATAGGTAATGAAAAAAGGAAGACTCATTGTTCACACAAGGTGTTACTATGCAAACAATGGGTAATGAAAGAAGAGTCATTGTTCACACAATAAGTTACAATGCAAACAATGACGAAAGACTCATTGTTCACACTAGGAGTTACACTACATACAATGGGTAATGAAAGAAGGAAGACTCATTGTTCAGACGAGGAGTTACAATGCAAACAACGTGTAATTAAGGAAAACTCATTGTTCAGACGAAGAGTTACAATAGAAACAACGTGTAATGAAGGAAGACTCATTGTTCACCAAAGGAGTTACTTTGCAAACAATGGGTAATGAAGAAAGGAAGACTCATTGTTCACACAAGGAGTTAAAATGCAAAAATTGGGTAATAAAGGAAGACTCATTTTTCACTCAAAGAGTTACAATGAAAAAAATGAAGGAAGACACATTGTTCAGACCAAGAGTTACAATGCAAACAATGGGTAATGAAGGAAGACTCATTGTTCACAAAAGGAGTTACAATGCAAACAATGGGTAATGAACGAAGACTCATTGTTCACACAAGAAGTTACAATGGGTAATGTAGGAATACTCATTATTCACACAAGGAGTTACAATGCAAACAAAGGGTAATGAACGAATACTCTTTATTCACACAAGGAGTTACAATGAAAACAATGAAAGAAGACTCGTTGTTCACACAAGGAGTTAAAATGCAAAGGTTGGGTAATGAAGAAAGGAAAACTCATTTTTCACATAAGGAGTTACAATTAAAACAATGAGTAATGAAGGAAACTCATTGTTTAGACAATGAGTTAAAATGCAAAAATTGGGTGATGAAGGAACACTTTTTGTTCACAAAATGAGTTACTGTGACAAACCTCGCGAATGCGGAAATAAAACATACAAGCATGTGAATTAATTAGCGGAAATACGGTATTTTAAAAACCTTTATACATGCAAGATAGAAAATACGAGGTATGTCAAATATTACAAACCAAAGTACGAATATATACTACAACAAGAGACGTAGTCTCTTCAAATGTTATCAAAATGTGATTAGCAAACAAGCTAAATAACGTCTAGAGGTGTTTCAATCCAGGGACAACGCCCGCTAGCTCACACCCGAACCCAAAATATCAAGCAAAAAGCAATCCAATAAAGCAACCTGTTCCTCCATGGAAAACATGAACGCCACAGTCAGTGGGGAGTAACTCCGGGTTCTCCCAGCCATATCACATTAAACGTACATAAAAGGAAATACAAAAGTAGAAGCATGCATATATAGATATACATGTGAAATACGATAAGGATAGATAGGCAATTAAAATATATAATGATAAGAGCATATGGAATAAAATCCGAATCCATCATATTATACAAAGACTCGGGGAAGACACTCTTAGGCAACCGAATACGCTCACTAGGGCTTGCATCTCACCGGTAGCGGTATAAGTTTGATAAGATTGAGACTCGACAAACAAACCATGCCAAGTCATGGTATGATCATGAATAATCAATCATGTAATCATCCATCCACACATAACAATACATTGACGACCTCTCTCACAGTAAATGAAACGCACTAGCACCGTGTACATTGCAAGTATGATTAAAACGCATCCACGGGAGAAAAACATTCCCTGAACGCATACACGATTCAATTCATTTCGTATATGTAGACTAATTTCCTCCTGGTAGGACTACGATAATAATACGGTTCCTAGTCTAAACCTGGCCAGACTCTCGGAATAACCATTTTCCGATTCGACAAGCGATGACATTTCGCATCCAAGACTCGGTCAATCAAAGACGCCGAGTACCCCAAATTCGGTCGATATAATTCACGAAAGAGGCGGAAAAGAGCTCAAGCCACATAACAAGCGGTACGCTACATGCAAATAACACCACCTCCCAAGTACACAACATTTGACGGCCGGGTCGATCAACGCAAAGCGTTCGCCTCCCAACAACGTCGTCGTATGCCCACTAACACATGCAATTAAGCAGTAGGATACATCCCCGTTCCGAAATTCCAGCCTTATGAACGTGGAGGTAGCCAAGGGAATGAGAGTACAAAGCACATAACAAAATAGTGCTCAAACCGTATCATTTGTAAAAACCGACTCAAAGTCGGACATAGCAAAAACCGTCACAAAACATGAGAATAGGGAATTATATAAACTTAACTATGATAAAAATGAATCAATACATGATACATAAGCATTTGAACAAGTTTATGAAGCATAATGAATAAAAACATAGATCACCTCTCCAAAACAACGTTGTTTGAAAACCAACTAAAACAAGGGTCCACTTCAAACGGTCATAACTAGATTTCTAGACATCCAAATGCAGAAGTTCCAAATGGAGGTGATAGCTTATCCTCTTACGGTTCCAACGGGATGTCACATGCCGAAAACATGCTAGTAACGAAGAAGATATGATCATTTTACGAAAAGGGGTCAGTGCAGGAAAACTGCAGTCGACTTGGGAACTGACAGTGAGTAACGCTGCTAGCGCCGGACGACGCTGCCAGCGTCCTTGGCTGGACTCAGGCACGAACAAATCCTAACATGTTATCAACAACAAAAATCCTCATTTACCATCACAAACCATCAATTCTCATATCAATTAACAACTAACAACAACCATCATCAACAACACGATTCCTATGATTACAAATCCTATTCTAAATACGATTACTAACATAGAAAACACATAAAACACGTAAATGATATCGAGTAACCCTTCACCGTTACCTTTATCCGTCTCTAAATGATTTCTAAGCCTTCCTCCACTAGATAGTAATCTTTGTCGGGGTCTAGAAGGTCACCACCTACAAATAATTAATAAAAGATGAATATTCTTCACCTTGAGAAAGACGGAAAGTTTGAAAAGGCAGAAAGACGGTAATTTTATTACCAATACGGATAGAGGAAGATGAGAGGGGAAGAATAAGACGAACTTACGTGAATTTGAGCGAGAAATGAAAGAGTTATGACGATTATAAAACGGATCAAAAATGGAGGCAAGGTTTTGGTTGATTTCTTAGTGAGGAAGAAAGAAATGAGTTGTGTGAGGAAGAATTAGGTTAAAGGGAGTATATGAAGAGAGTGAGTGGAAAAGTTAAGAAAAGTCAAAGACGGCTTAAGACGGAATTCACTTGAAATCTCGCGAAAAATCCAAATACGGACTCGGAAATTCTAAATTCGACACGGAAAATTTAATTCTAAACTAAAACTAAATTTCGCTGAAAAGTATCCGTAAAATATTTTTACTATAAAAATAGGGTACATTTGCGGGTGTTAAAATCACCCCACCTTTTAAAAAGTTTCGTCCTCGAAACTTGAGAGTAGAAAACAAAAGTATCAAGGATAAGAATCGGTTTTACGGAATAACCAAGAAAAATTTACAAGGGAGTAACATTTAGAAACAAGGTTCATCTCGAAAAAGTTAATGGAAAATTCTTCAAGTGGAACTTTATCCGAAATCACAAGAGTGCCCGTCGCGAGACGAGACTCTAGACTTAGTTATCAAAATCAAATCAATGTCGAAATGTGATGAAAT
Source organism: Heliosperma pusillum (assembly GCA_022085475.1). NCBI lineage: Eukaryota > Viridiplantae > Streptophyta > Magnoliopsida > Caryophyllales > Caryophyllaceae > Heliosperma > Heliosperma pusillum. The sequence goes on along the minus strand of JAIUZE010072251.1, from coordinate 457 downwards.
CGAAAATACAAACAAGGTAGTAAGTGAAGGCTAGTCACAAGACGGACGTCTCCAAATTAACAAGTCCAAATCATCCAACCAAAGCAAAATCCAAATATAAAAGCAAAAGAAATCTATTTTCTCCAAAAAGAGAGTACACAAACCATCTTTAGACTTCTTTGAAACGTTAAATTAGAAATATAATATGGAAATTTGAAGGTTTTCTCAAGGATAAAATCAAATAACAAGACATTACACGAACATAGAGCGACTCGAACATCAAGTTCACAAATCACGATTACAAAATATATACAAAACACGCAAAAACGAAACAAATCGAACTCCTAGGGATAGGGAGATCAAGATAAAGTCGGCAGGAAGATCTACAAGAATTCGACATCACTAACTCTACTAATAAACCAAATCCTTAAGAGAATGCAATTTACCCAATTTGCAACTCATCATTTTTTCATCATCA
>JAIUZE010072248.1:0-32300 GCA_022085475.1 Heliosperma pusillum | reverse complement strand
GTCGGGGAGTTGTCTTCAAGTAAGGTTGTATTTAATTAATGAATTAGCCTTAGTAGAATATGAGGCGATATGTTATTTGAAAGGATTTATATGCAATTAGTCACATGATAGGATGTGTTCCCGTGACTGTTTGTTTATATGGTTGGTGTCGTGTGGACTAAGTACCCATAGAGAATTATGGATATATGGCGTCTTGACCATTCTAATTCTAAATGAGTAGCTTGGACCATGACATTGATAGGCTCGTACTATCTTTAACGAGCATATGGAGTTCACAGCGTGATAGCTTTTGTGTCTCGGCTTGGTGGGTTTATATCCAAGTCGGGGCATGGCTGCCTGATCCGTTTTGGGACTGGAGTCAGCTTAAGTACTAGCCATCTCTGCTTAGGGGTTCGCCTAGTAGAGTTTCTCATAGACGGTTATGTCATGGGACGGGGAACGGAATAGCTGTTGTCGCTAGGTCTGATCAGTCTAGGACTATGATGTTTTCCTACCTTGTGGTATAGCCTCGAGTTACAGAAGTCGACTATTGACGGTTCTAAGAACTTATGCCTGTTTGTAGAAGTATTGGTCTTTCATGTTTGTATGATTCTATGAGTTCTAGAAGGTGAGATGCAAGCCGGCTAGGATTGATAGAGTTTGGATTACCGATTGTTAACTGATTCACATGATTACGTTTTGATTAGGGTTTGAGTGTATCAGGGCCATGTTACATGGTAACCGCTGAGCCAGCATACCAGCTTCCCTACCTCGGGTTATATTTTATTAACGGTTTCACATGATAGCTGTCAGATGATAGGTTATGTGTTAGTAATTGTTTCATAACATGAAAAGCATATCATATATGTTAAGGTTTTGTATTTTCCATATACATTGCTTTATGTTAGTCAAGTTTTATTAAACATGACATTTCGTGGCTGGGAGAACTCGGAGTTACTCCCCACTGACTGTCGCTTCCGTGTTTATATTTAATGCGGTTGGCAGGTTTGTGATGCATAAATTGGGTACATTGACGAGCTAGCGAGCGAAGTATTTACCTTGGACCTATATTCGGTTCTTAGATTGTATATTATTATACACTCTTTTATTTCCGTATTTATACGGGAGATATGTCTCCCGTCTTGTAAAATTCTTATGTATAATATAAATTTTCTTTTGTAATGAACCTTTTTATTTATGACACCCTTCGTTATGTATTTAAATTAATTTTTTTCTTTCCGCAAATTTGAGGGTGTCACAGTTGGTATCAGAGCATTTTTGCTCCCGACGCACGTTTGTGTACCCTTGTATAAATAACTTGACCTTAAAATAATAAACTTGTGAGATAGAAGGGTAAGATGGGTAGAGTAGGATTTATGTTGTAGTCTCTTTGTGCTTGCTAAATGATAAGTACTAATCTGTGTTTTCTTTTGCAAGATGCCTCCGAGAATTGACAACACGATCTTAGCAGCTCTTACGGTTATTATTCAAAATCAACAAAATCAGCAAAATCAGCAAGCAAATCCTATTCCTAATCCTATTCCCGACCGTGAGAGACAAGGAAGTTGTTCATGGGTTGCCTCACAACTATCTAGGAGCCAAGCCAAAACCTATGGTGGTGAGGTAGATCCCATTCAGCTTTCGGGGTGGTTACGTGAAATGGAGAAAAACTTTTCTCTTTATGATGTTCTTGAGACGGATAAAGTCCGTCTTGCTTCCCACTTCTTAGTGAAGGAAGTTGATCAGTGGTGGACTCTTTCTGGTCCTACTGCTAAGTTGGAGCCTGATTTCGGGTGGACTCGATTCCGGGAACTATTGGAGGCGAGGTTCTACCCGGATGAGTTGAGGCAGCAGAAGCTGAAGGAGTTCATGGACTTTAAACAGGGACTTCTTTCGGTTCAGGAGTTCACAACCAAGTTCAATGAGTTGGCTCATTATGCCACTCGGCTTATTTCGAGGGAGGAAGACAAGGCTTTCTTTTACTTGGGAAAGCTTTCTCCCCAGGTGAAGGGAAAGATTAGTAGGGGTTCTACTTCTTTCGTCTCTATTTATAATGATGCTTTATGGGCGGAGAGTTCTATTCGGGAGATTGCCGAAGAGGCTCGTACTTCTTGTATTGCTCCTAATTCTTATGGCAAGAGACCCTTATATCCTACTTCCCGACCTTCCTTTTCTCCTTCTTTCTCAAACAAGAGGAGGAACTTTCAGAGTGGACCAGCAAATCCGAGTAATCGTCCATTCGTACCGAGCAACAACAACGATCTTAAGGGTCGCACCTGCTTTCGGTGCAAGATGCCTATACATCCGGGTATTGGCTGTTTCAACAAGCCACTTGTGTGCTTTCATTGTCAGAAACCGGGACACAGGTTTAATGAATGTCTTGATAGGAAGAAGACAGCTTCTACACCGGTTATTTCTGGGAGACCTAAGGGTCATATTTTTATTATGAGCCGAGCTGAGGCCGATGCTCAACCTGACATAGTGACGGGTATGTTCTCAATTTATGAATTTCCGTGTTTAATTTTATTTGATACGGGAGCTTCCTTGTCCTTTATTTCAATGAGATTATCCGATAAATTACCTCTTAAAGCTTCAGTCGGAGAAAGTACTCCTATATCGTTACCGTCCGGAGATGTATTTTCATGCTCTTATCTTCATTCGGACATTCCAATATCGATAAATGGTTCTATTTTTCCGGCTAATCTTCTTCGGTTTCCTCTTGAAGAGTTTGATATTATTCTGGGCATGGATTGGTTATCTACTTATCATGCTCGATTCGAGTGCCGTGATCAAAAGATTATTCTTAAAAGTCCTTTGGGTGCTCGTATTTCTTATCAAGGAGTTAGAAAGCAAACTAGTGTGAAGTTAATCTCAGCTATGAAACTGTTGAATGTTTTGAAGAAGGGTCATCAAGCATTGCATGTGTAGTGACTACTTCTGATTCTTCTCTTCCTTCTTTGAAGGATTTTCTTATGTTTGTGAATATCAAGGTGTATTTCCGAGACTACCCGGGATCCTCTGAAAGAGATGTTGAATTTTCGATTGACTAGTTCGTGGAACTGGACCAATTGCCAAAGCCCTATGTATGGCGCCTTCCGAGTTGAAAGAGTTGAGACTCCAACTTGATGACTTGATTGAGAAAGGCTTTATTAGGCCTAGTGCTTCTCCTTGGGGTGCGCCCGTACTATTTGTCAAAAAGAAAGACGGTTCTATGCGAATGTGCATTGATTATCGTGAGTTGAAACGTGTCACCATCAAAAACAAATATCCTCTTCCACGTATTAACGATCTCTTTGACCAGTTACGGGGTGCTTCTACTTTTTCAAAGATTGATCTTAGATCGGGTTATAATCAAATTCCCGTTCGGGAAGCAGATATGCCCAAGACTGCTTTTAGCTCGAGGTATGGTCATTTCGAATTAAATGTGATGCCATTCGGTTTGACTAACGCTCCAGCTATATTCATGGATCAGATGAATCGTACCTTCAGGGAGTATCTTGATAAGTGTGTGGTGGTATTTATTGATGACATTTTGATCTTTTCGAAAATCTGAGGAAGAACATGCTAATCACCTTCAAGCCATTTTGAGTGTTCTTCGACGCCAAAAGTGGTATGCTAAGTTCTCCAAATGTGAATTCTGGTTGCCCGAGGTATCTTTCCTTGGTCATGTCATTTCAAAAGACGGTGTTATGGTCGATCCAGCTAAATTTGAGGCAGTTGTGGATTGGAAAAGTCCGAAAAATGTGTCAGAGATTCGGAGTTTCCTTGGCTTAGCGGGTTATTATCGTCGGTTTGTGAAAGATTTCTCTAAATTAGCAAGACCGATGACTCAATTGCTAAAGAAGGAAGCAAAGTATATTTGGACCGATGACTGTGAAATTGCCTCTCTTGGAATTAAGAAGGAGATTGACGACCGCACGGTTTTTTTACTTTACCAGATGATGAAGCTGATATGGTTTTTTTTGTATATCTGTGATGTTACTTCAAAGCATGGTTTGGGATGTGTTCTTGATGCCAGAATATGAAAAGGTAATGCTTATGCTTCTCGACAATCAGGGTTTTAGTGACGTGAATTACCCGACTCATGATTTTTGAGTTAGCAGCGGGTACATGCCTTTTGAAAACTTGGAGGACAGTATCTTATTGGAGTTCATTGCCGAATTTACACCGATCATAAAAGCTTGAGGTGCATTTTTACTCAGAAAGAGTTGAACATGAGGCAGAGGAGATGGTTAGAGTTGGTGAATGATTATGATGCCGAATTGATTTATCATGAGGGAAAAGCAAATGTCGTGGCAGATGCTTTGAGTAGAAAGACTAGTCATTCATTAAATGATCTTGGTACTTTACCCGATGAACTAGTAACGGAATTTCAGAAGCTTGAGATACAGTTTGTTGGGAAAGGGTTTGATTATCTTGGTGCTTTGACTGCGGAACCTGATTTTTATCGAGAGATTCGTACTTGTTTACCGGAGGATGCTACTTTTATCGCCATTCGCGCAAAAATATTACTTGGGCAAGCTAAGGATTGTGTGGTGGATAATGATGGCTACCTTCGTTACCATGGTAGAATGTATGTTCCGAGAAGTGCTGAGTTGAGGAAGAGAATACTTGATGAAGCTCACCTTTCTTCTTATTCTATTCATCCTGGCGGTGACAAAATGTATAAAGATTTGAGACCACAGTTTTGGTGGCCTAGGATGAAGATTGAAGTAAAGGAGTATGTTAGTAAATGCCTTACTTGTCAGAAGGTGAAGATTGAACATCAAAGACCCGGAGGTTTGCTGCAACCTTTGGAAATTCCTCTGTGGAAATGGGAGTCTATTTCTATGGACTTCGTGATGGCTTTACCTAGAACTTCTAGTGGAAAGAATGCCATCTGGGTTATTGTAGACCGTCTAACCAAGTGTGCCAGATTTGTACCTATCAGAGAAAATTGGAGTATAGATGTCTTAGCCCGAGCTTATGTGGAAGAGATAGTGCGTTATCATGGAGTGCCTAAAGATATTGTTTCAGATCGTGATCCGAGATTCAGTTCCCGATTCTGGACAGCTTTGCAAGAAGCCATGGGTAGTAAATTGTTGATGAGCACAGCTTTTCATGCCGCTACTGATGGACAAACTGAGAGAACGATCCAAACTTTGGAAGATCTTCTTCGGGCTTGTGCTTTAGACTTTCACACTTCTTGGGAGAAGTGTTTGCCTTTGGTGGAGTTTTCTTATAACAACAGTTATCATGCTTCTATCAAGATGTCACCATACGAGGCTTTATACGGTAGGAAGTGCCGTAGTCCTGTTTGTTGGGATCAAGTCCAAGATGAGCATATGTTGAGTCCCGACATAGTTACTGAGACGATTGATCAAGTTCAAGTCATTCGAGAGCGAATGAAAGCCGCTCAAGATAGACAGAAATCTTATGCCGATGTTCGTCGTCGACCACTTGAGTTTGATGTTGATGATCGGGTATTCCTTAAAGTGTCACCAATGAAAGGAGTGAAACGGTTTGGAGGGAAAGGAAAGTTGAGTCCTAAATATATTGGACCGTTTCGCGTGCTTAAAAGAGTTGGTCCTGTTGCTTATCGTTTGGAATTACCTTCGAACTTGAGCAAAGTTCATTATGTGTTCCATGTTTCTCAGTTGAAGAAGTATATCAGTGATCCGAGTCATATTATTCAAGAAGAAGTGTTGGACTTGGAACCTACTTTGGCTTTGGAAGAAAGGCCGATTCGTATACTTGAAAGGGCTAACAAACAACTCCGAAACAAGGTGGTGCCTTTAGTTCGTATCCTTTGGCGTTGTGGAAACGTCGAATCAGAAACTTGGGAACCCGAAGCTAAGATGTTAGCTAAATATCCCGAGCTCTTTGCTTGAGGTAAATCTCTTTCTTTCTTTCATATTTCTATTCGATTCATTCTTTCGAATATTCCGTTCCTTCTATCGATTATCATTTCTCTTAGATAGATTACTATAAGTTTTAGTTAGAAATTTTAGGCATAGATAATAGAGTTATTACCGTTACTAGGAAATTTTCGAACTAAAAGCTTTTGGAAATGTTTTATGATTTCAAGTATTTTACCGTCAAGGAGTGTTGAGACTTGTTATTGGAGACGTTCGATAACTAGTTTTTTTCATTTATTGATGCGAAAATGTATCTTTTAAAGTCTTTGACTTGGGACGTCGATGTTCTTAAACTGCAGATGAGAACTTTCCGTACCATTGATAAGACTCAGTATTTTTATTACAAGTATATTTTTAACAGTTTTGAAATAGACCTACATATATGTTACTTTCCTTCTTCTAAGTTTCGAGGACGAAACTTTTTAAAAGGAGGGGCGATTGTAACAACCCGAAAAGTACCCGATTTTTCTAGTAAAAATATTTACTAACACTTTTCAGTAGAACTTAAGTTTTTAAAATAGGAATTTTTGTTCCGAGTCTTATTTTGAAATTCCGCGTTCGTATTTGGAATTTTTGGGAGATTTCGTGAAAAGACCGTTTTTAGTCATCTTTGACTTTTCTTGACTTTTAAGTCGTCTTTGACTTTTCTTGACTTTTTAAAAGTCGTCATTGACTTTTCTTGACTTTTAAGTCGTCCTAAACTTTTCTTGACTTTAAGTCATCTTTGACTTTTCTCGAATTTTCAGTCAACTTTGACTTCCGTTGACTTTTTCCCGACTCGCCTCATAAGTTGAAGACCGAAATTTTATTTAAAAAATAATATTTTTGATTTATTTTTATTTAGATTTATTAAGATTTATCATAATTTAATATAATTATTTTGAAATTATTCGGAATTTAAAGAATAACTTTTACGGTTTTAACCGAACGTCATTTAACTATTCCCGACTCATCGTAAATCCCGAAACAAATCGAAACTCGGACTTTGGCAGAGTCACACGCCCATGTCATCGTTTTCCACTCACAATTAGATATCTAATGTTTTGATTACACTAATAAAATATTGAGATATTTAATTAAACTTTATCGATAGTAACGAAAATTACCCAAAAACGATCGAAATCAGACCCGACACAAGCCACCATACCACACGGCTCTTGGTCCTGCTCTTAGGCCTTGATATTTTCATTACTTTTGATTACAATATCATAATATATAGATATTTAGTGTAATTAACTTAATATCGAATTATATTTAATCGATTACCGTAAAATAATTATTAAACCTGAGTCAATTACGTAACAACAATTTCAAAACCCGACTCTTTATTTTCCCTATAATTACACGGCACCCACACACCACACTTACTCACTAACAACTTTTCATTTTACAATAAATCCAATTAAGATCAAATTATCTCTTTCTTTAATCGTTCTTGAGCGTTCTTCGTGTTCTTCATCCGTTCTTCATCGTTCTGGAGCAAAATCCTTAAAAACCTTCATTTCTTTTATCTTACAATCCGTCCTAACTTATAGTTCTAGATCTCCTCTTCGCCTCCATCTTCTAGACGGTTTATTGTCAATTCCGTCAAAATCGTTTTCAACATTTAATTATGGAAAATCAAGTTTAAGTTCTAATAATGTTTTTCTTGTCATTTCTTATAGGGGAAGATTTTGAAGACGAGTTTGGAGACTCGTATATTTTGGGTGAAGATTAGTAGGAGGGTTTCTTGGTGTATACTTCTTATTTTGGTGCTAATTGACTTGTCTAGCTAAGGTAACGATTCCGAGTTACTCGACGAATATATGTTACATAGCTTTTGTGTCTTTAGTTTTTGGTTCATCTTTTGTTTTTGTTCATGTTATTATGATTTATGGATTTTTAGTTAGTAACATGCTAAGTAGTGGTTATTATTATGTTTTATGAATTTACAGCATGTTTTGTATTCTTGACATATTTTTATGATTTAATTAAAATCATGATTTTTGTATGAATGATTGTTAAAATGGTTGTTTGTTAATTAAAAACATGTTGGAATTTGTTTGGTGTTGATTGTGGTTGAACCGTGGAGCATGGCTGTGAACCGGACCAAACCAGCCGGTCCAGGCCGGTTCAGACCCGGTCTGGGTTGGTCCATGGTGGGTCCGGGTTTTGGTCTTTGAGTTGTGTCGATGTTTGATTGTTTTGTTGTTGTTTTGACGGGTTTTAAATATGTTAAGCATGCGGGAAATATTAAGAAGCAGTTTTTAGTAAAGTTGATAAAAAGCCAAAACAGCCCAAAAACAGGCCGTGGGGCCCAGTCCAGGCCCGTGTCAAGTTGGCCCAAAATCAGCCCGTGGGTCCAACTTTGGGACTTGTGACGGTTTTTGAGTTTAGTGTTAATTTATCGTGTTTTGTAATTTTAGCAAGTGGGAAATGTTAATAAGTAAAATATTTAATTAAAAAGGTTTTTCATATAATTATTATTTCTCACATGTTAGAAATTATGATATGGGATTATAGTTTAAATTTCCATCCTTTAAGTCAAACGGGTTTTCGTAATATTTAATAATTCACATGTTAGAAGTTTTAATAAAATAACATGTAATGAATATGTTGATTTTTATGATCAAGTCTATGTGGTAAAGACTCTGTTTCTAGCCGGTTTGACCAAACGGGTTTGGTCAAACTAAGATCTGGTCAGCCCCGTTTTGACTGATGACCCGTCGCGGGACTCGGGTCGGGGATTTGTCTTCAAGTAAGGTTGTATTTAATTAATGAATTAGCCTTAGTAGATATGAGGCGCTATGTTATTTGATTTTGATTTATATGCAATTAGTCACATGATAGGATGTTTTTCCCGTGACTGTTTAATTGTATGATATATGTCGTGTTGACTAAGTACCCATAGAGAATTATGAGTATATGGCGTCTTGACCATTTTAATTCTAAATGAGTATCTTGGACCATGACATTGATAGGCCATACTATCTTTAACGAGCATACGGAGTTTATCGCTTGATAGCTTTTGTGTCACTGGCTTGGGCCTTTTGATACCAAGCCGGGGGCATGGCGTCCTAAGAGTTTCCACTTTGGGGAAGGGAGCCAGCTTAAGTACTAGCCATCTCTGTTTAGGGGGTCGCCTAGCAGAGTTTCTCATGTACGGTTATGTAATGAGACAGGGAATGGGTTAGCTGTTGTCGCTAGGTCTGATCAATCTAGGACTAGGATGTTTTCCTACCTTGTGGTATAGACTCGAGTTACAGAAGTCGACTATTGACTGTGCTAAGAACTTGTGCCTGTTTCTAGACGTATTGGTCTTTCATGTTTGTATGATTCTATGAATCTTAGAAGGTGAGATGCAAGCCGGCTAAGGTTGATAGAGTTTGGATTACCGATTGTTAACTGATTCACATGATTACGTGTTGATTAGGGTTTGAGTGTATCATGGCCATGTTAACGGTAACCTCTGAGCTAGCATACCAGCTTCCCTACCTCGTGTTATAGTTTATTATCGGATTCACATGCTAGCTTTCATATGCTAGGTTATATGTTAGTTAATTGTTTCATAACATGAAAAGCATATCATATATGTTAAGTTTTTGTATTTTCTATATACATTGCTTTTATGTTTTTCATGTTTCATTAAACTCGACATTTCGTGGCTGGGAGAACTCCGAGTTACTCCCCACTGACTGTGGCTTCCGTGTTTATATTTAATGCGGTCGAACAGGTGGTGTTGCATATTTGGGGTACATGGACGAGCTAGCGAGCGAAGTTTTTACCTTGGACCTATATTCGGTTCATAGTTTGTATATTATTGTACACACTTTTATTTCCGTATTTATACGGGAGATATGTCTCCCGTCTTGTATAACTCTTATGTAAAATATTAGTTTTCTTTTTGTTTGACCCTTTTTATTTATGACACCCTTTGTTATGTATTTAAATTATTTTTTTCTTTCCGCAAATTTGAGGGTGTCACATGGTATTAGTATTTTATTTGTGTTAAGTTTTATAGATGCTCTTGAAAGTCTTAGACCTCTGATTAAACTCCTCTAATTAGTTCATTAAATTACATTAACTTAATGAACTAGGATCTAGTTATCATGCATGCAAATATAAAAGCATAAAAGAAAAGATAAGACGAAAATATCCTTACATTGGGAATTTTCGGTTCAATATGTATTGTTCTTGAGCATGTAATTAGTGGATGATCCTCCATAAAACAACCTCCAAAGTAGAAGGTCTCCTTCTTGTTGCACCCAAGAATCAACCAAAATAATCTTGACTTATTATTAACTAGATAATAAGTAAGACATTATACTACTAATATTATTATTGTATTACTACACTAGTAATATGATATGAATATTAGTTTGCAAGTGAGTTTTAGAGAGATGTTGGAGGTTTTTAGAGAGAAGAAGAAAATAAGCATAAGAATGAATTGGAGTAATCCAAATGAGAACAACTCTTGTTTTTTTATACATGGCCTTATGGCCGGTCACTAGATGCCTTATAAGGCTCTTATTTTTGCTTATTTTATTCACATGCAAATGACTTGAGTGTTGGTAGTAATTGTAATGATAATGGTATCATAACATGTCATTATCATATGATGGAGTGTGGTAGTAGTAGAGAATAAACATTATTGTTCTCCACTTGAAAAATCCGGCCTCCACATGTGAAATGTGGTCTATTTTGATTTTTGATATTTGTCCCACAAATACTTATAATCATATGCTTAATTATCTTATATAATTAAGTGTTAATTTGATCAAATAACAATTATATGACTCAAATTAATAATCAATATAAACTCAACTTTTAAGTGATATTATGCCATTATATCAATATATAATGGGTCCCACAATGTCCAGTTAATTTATTTTACAACTCTTTGTAAATATAATTAACTAATTACCTCTACGTCAAAATATATGCATAACCTCAACTAATTTAATGAATTAACGATTAATCACTAAATTAAATCTTGTTTAATCGTATTAAAATAAGACGTAAAATTTATTCAGTCAGTTATCGTATAATTGACTAATAAACTTAAGTGGAATGAGTTCCTAACTCAATTTCCAATAAATAACTCTCGTAACTAAAGGTACATATCAAATATATGTAATGCACTAATTAAACTGTATCATATACAAATAATTAGTATTCTATTTGGGTCTCATTCTATAGGTGTGACCTAAAGGGATCAGTTGATCACCGCCGTCATACGACAATAACGTCAAACTCTAGTCAGCTGAGCGTTACCGATTTACGTTAATCAACTGACGTGGAGCATCAAAATATACTAATCATGCCACGTATATTCCAAATGAGATTTATTATATAAATGCACTATTGTGGAGGACACTTACTCCAACAATCTCCCACTTGTCCGATACAAGTTGTGCATGTAGCAACACTATTGCGGAGGACTCCTACTCCAACAATATCTCCCACTTGTCTCGACAAGTTGTATGCTACCGATTCTCTTGTCTCTTTTGTGTCACATCCTCCCACTCATTGCAAGGTGTCTTACAGGTCGCACTTGCAATTGAAAATTATAAATAGAGTGGTTTTTCTCGATCTTGGAGATAGTAGCTGTCTGACCGGAAAATCTACCAGAGATCTCTTCCGAGCGTGGCCACCCATTTCTAGTTACTACTCCTCGAGTGGCCCGAAGATGTTAATACCAAATGCAGATCACCATGACCCAGAAGATGCCCATCGGCCTCCTTTCACGGCACGACCTAGGACAAAAACCAAAGTCAATCGGAAACTACACCGACTCAGGTAAATGGTCGCCAGTCTAAAGAATTGACTCATATGAATGAAATAGAAATCCCCGCCACGACCAGGCTTCAACAATTTTGATAAGGGATTCTATCATGATTACTGCCCGACATAGTGTCTCCACAGTCTGTCTATGTAAACGACCAGTCATCTCCATGACCCCATGGTGCTGAACCAACCATCGATCGACTTACAATCTGGTCACTTCGAGACGTCACCTCAAATGAGTGACTAGGGACAAAACACTGAGTTCATCATGTTCACTTGAATTGGGTTCAACTTTTCTTTCAACCAATTCGGATAAACAAAGTATTAAAATTTAGTCAAACTAAATAAGGCATTTTTAATGAAACTCTAACAATGAATGCGATTATCTAATATTTGGAAAAATTGATACGCTATCAATAATTTCATATCTCATAATTTCTAGCAATTCAGGTATATATTTCAATCCCCATTATAATGACATGACTATCATGTCCAACTTGCAAAAGCATAGCTAATGGATTAGCAATACTTGCATCTTTCCCATCTTTCTGATTGCTATTTCTCTTTGTCTACGTAATCTCATATTACATAAAACTTTCTGAGTACGTGTCTAGGTTTGAATCTAGACTTAGGACTCTTGGCCTAAAGGTACCTCCCACTGTTTTACCAGTATCATAGGATATACAACTATAGGAACTACTTCTAGTCCCTCCAATATTGTCGAATCCAAGCTACTTTCATATGCATCATCATATGATGCAATGTAATCCATTTCCGTTGTGAAATCCGCAATGATAAACTGCCTGGAACACTTCCAGCGGATACATGACATTTATATTTGAAAATGTCACTCCTACTTGGAACCTTTCCAATAGTCTTTTCTGCTTGGAACTCTTCCAACAGATAAATCTTCTATAAAACACAGTCAGTTCGTGATTTCAAATCACTTTGATCAGTTTGGAAACTGAAGTCTGTGTAACCCCTTCCACACAACTCACTGTAAACTCCAAACATATGTAACATATCTTTAGTCCTTCGCAAGTACTTAAGGATTTTCTTTATGGATATCAAGTGTGTCTCACTTGGATTTGATTGCAAACGACTTGTCATGCTTAAAGCATGCGAAATGTCGGATTGAGCGTACATCTCAGCGTATGAATTGATCCCGCGGCGGAAGCAAAAGGAATCAAATATCATGTGTTCAACTTCCTTGACCTAGTCAAAGATCTTATCAATATAAGAATTTTGACTTAACGCTAATATCCTTTTAGATTTATCTTCATAAATCCAGATATCTAAAAGATGTATTCTACTTCTCCAAAATCTTCCATCATCTAAAATGATCAATATGTCTCCACATATAAGACTGATGAAAACCATATTACTACCACTAAACTTCATGTATTCAACATAATTCCACGAGATATCGAGAAATATTTTACAACATGATTGACACACTAATTCCAACTCTTTAGTGCTTACTTAAGACATCCTCTTAAGCTTGCAAAATTAACTTAGGATAATTAGGATCTACGAACCCACAGGTGGATATAAAATATTCTACCTCTCCTAGAATCATATTCAAGAAGGTGGTTCTTGAGATCCAATTGTCATCATACTATTATGAAAATGCTGTAATCGCTAAGTATATTCGAATGGATCGAAGAATTTAAGGTTGATGCAAAACTCTTTTCCTACCAATTTATCTTTGAAAATATTTTAATGTTCATCCATGCAAATTTCTATCTTAAAAGTCAATTTACATTGAAGAGGTCTTACTTCTTCAAGTAAAATTTACCAGGTCAAATACATGACCATCATGCATGGAATCCATTAGGAATCGCATGACTCTGAGCCATAGCAAGAAGTTGGGACTAGAAACAGTCTTTTATAAGTCACAGATTACAAATTCATCAGTATTAAGGAGTGATAAAATTCCACCTGACCTCTTAGGTTCCGAAGAAACAACTACTGAACAAGCAATGAGGAAAAAAAATTTCCGGACCATATGCTCAGTTTGTGGCTCTTGAAACATTTTCTCCCACTCTGTCTTATCAAGAAAAAATCGTATTTTTATTGAAAGACAGCATCACGAGCCACAAACGCTTTGTTCTCGTGGTAAATGTAGGATTATTGAGCACTCGTTTCATTCGGATAATTTACAAATTAGGTACGCTACCTATCCATATCTTATATGGAATAAAATCCGACTGTTTTAAATGTGTTTTGATATGGTGGGAAATGAAATAGTAGACAAAATAATAAAATCCCATAGTTAGTAAAGTGGCTCAGATTAACTTGACAAAGACAAAACCATATCGTATAAGGTTCTGTTTCTCTATGCAACAAGACCCTTATCACATAATGTGTGTTAGAGAAGTTAACTCGTGAAACTATTTTACAATACTTTTGGTGAAAATCAAAGTCAATACTTAGATATTTCTTGTTACGATTTGGTCGTAAGTCCACTATCTAATACTCTTGGTGGTTAACTACTTCACATTGAAACTCTTTGAACTTTTCAAAGATTTCTCATAGCACCTCATTAAGTAGAATCAAATACAGCATCTACTTAAATCGTCGGTAAATAAAGTGAAGTAGTCATAACCATCTCCAGTTGTGATTGTTATTGGACCACACATATCCTTATGTAATATGGCCAATAACTCACTAGTTCGATTTCCTTTTCAATAAAAAAGGGCACGAATCATCTTGCCTTGAATATAAGATTCGCACACACCATAAGGTTCAAAATCAAATGGTTTAGGGACAGTAGTGAATACTAGCCTCTTAATGTGCTACACAATCCAGAATTAAGATTAGATTAGGGTCACCAATTTTGAGCCTTTTACAATCTATATGACAAGTAATTTCTAGTTTAGGTCAAGAATATAATTACCTTTGATTGGTATGGCATAACCATTGGCCAAGTATAGGCAAAAATGGAGACAACGTTTGTTCCAATCACAAAAGTGAAACACTCTGTGTCTTACACAAAATTTGATATTCTTATTTAGAGGTTGTGTACATAATAACTTTTATTAAAGTATACCTCTAAATCCAAAACTAGATTGATCACATTATAACTTTTTTATGTCTCTATAGAAACAAAACTACAATAGTTATATCTCCCTTGTAGGTCGACATTTAATCATGGCTAGTCGTCGCACGAATCATTATTATATGCATTGAATACATTGATGAGAACCATAATAGGTATCTAATACCCAAAAACTGCATTTAGCAAAATAAATGTCGATCATATATATATTATGGATGAAAGTACTTTTAGGTGTAGTACACCCAATTTCTATTTCTCCAAAAACTTGGGACAAATTCTTTTCAAGTGTCCTACACTGTAATAATAGAATCATCAAAAGTTGGGTTCGACACCTTGCTTGGTTTTTGACTTTACTATTCAAAATAGTCTTGCCTTTTTCCCTCGCCTTGTGCCAACATCGTGCCAACCTACTCTTGAACCTCGTCCTATTCTTAACAATCAAGAATAAAACACCTTTCTTAGAGCTCCCACTCACTTTCATGAATCTCTATTTAGACTAATAGATTAGAAATATAATGAAGACTATTCTTCATTTCATTTATGGTTTTACCTTCAAAAGGATAAACCTTTCATGAAGTGACTACGGTATTTGGTTATTCACGATTTTAAATAAATCGAGTAACCTAGTTGTCCTAACTGATTTGGCCTCTTTTGAGGTAACCCTCGATAAGGAGCATTATGACGACATACCAAAAATTACAAATATTTTCTTTGGAGCAAAAAGATTGATGTACCAATGTTATAAGAAGACGTCACAAAAATTCAAAACATTTTTGACTAAGTGTGACTTATTCATATACTCTTCATACGAGATATTTGCAATGGTGAATATGAGGATCAAAAAGAAAAATTCATTTTGTCATTAACTACGGTGGTTTAAACGGAGATCGCAATCAAAATGCTACCGTATAAATTTTATGGAAACTACTTTCCACGATTTGAACGGATTTACAAGTTTGTAGAAGAATAAAATATTTGTCATTCGCGCGTATAAAATAAATATCAACGGAAATTAAACATTCATTGCTTATATATAATTCACTTGTAAAACAATTTTAAAAAGTCAAGCATTTATATAATGACCCCTCACTAAATTATATAAATGATTCCAAGACCCATCTTTAGACAAAAATAGTCATCGTATGCTACCTTTATCTAAAAATGGTAAGTCAATACTTGACTAATTCTACCCTTAAAACTCTTGGTTGACGGATTTCAACTAAATCCATCTCCTAGTCCCAAGATAACGCTTATCTCGATGAGTCCAATCCAATTTTAGCTTGTGATCGTATCACGCTACTTACCCGAGGTAAAAAGGGACCCACGAGCGTACGTGGTAGCCCTAATAAACACGAGATTCATAGGTGTTACTAATTGGTAAGGCTAATCTCAATTTTTTAAGTCATGTGATAGGTCTTGTCAATTTAGTTATTAATTCCCTATAAGCGAACTAAGTCGGTGAATTTTGAATAACTTTGAATTGACAATCGAGAAATAAAAATGCATGTTGGCGATTTTGGCATGTGCGAAAAAATATAAAGCAAGCAAATAATAAATCCTAGCATGACCACCTAGCTAATCGAATTAACTAGATGATTACAAAATCGGAAACCAACTCCTTGGCCCCTTGCCTCTACACGGTACACGTCTTTTGGAACACCGACTTCGGGAATCTCCATCTTCATAATAATTAATTACAAAAATATACAAATAAATGTCCTATTATACATTTGATCTAGAAAATGAAATGAAATTATTACAAACGGCAATACTAGATCGCAAATAAAATTACAACCGAATCGGTATTCCCTTACATTACGGGTAATACCGATTAAAATAATCTAGGCCATACTAGGTACAACTTGCATTAAAAATTAAATAAATGACATTCATTCATTCAACAATAACAACATAAATAAAATGCTGTAAAAATCATGCCAAAATCGCCCTTAATACTTATCATGCTCATTCTAGCTCGGTTTTATGGATTTTATCGATTTTTTAACCATTAAAAATCAATAATCAACACTTAAATCGTATTTAAGCTCAAACTGATTTAGAACTCAAAATTAGTCCCCACTAATTTTATTTATATTTAATTAGTTTGAATTGATCGTATTTGCTAAATATAGAGGTTTAATAATAACATTTATGAAATAAACCCAAAATAAAATATGAACATCATAAAAATTTGAAACAAAAAATTTTGTACATTCTGGAACATTTCAGGAACTCCAAAAACCAGAAAAATTTTCCAAAAAATTTGAAATAGTTTTATGAACAAATAGCTTTAAATTTATCGGTTTTATCAAATAAAAACCAATAAATATAGTAAAATAGTGAAACAAATTACAAACTTTCACCAAGATGATATAAATCAGATTATAAAATGTACCAAAAATTTTCAAGATTAGAAAAGGACGTTTCAATTTTATGAACATAATAATCTCACTTTATTTATTTTTATCTCATAAAAATCAATAATCATGCAAACCTTAATTAAAAATCACGAAATTTTACATACAGTATGTAAAACATGCATGTGAGATCATATAAAAATTTCATGACCAGAATCAATATACAACTATTTTTAGTTAACTTATAACATAAACAATGCATGTTAACATGATTTAAAGGCCATAAATCAAAGTAAATAGCAAATTAATCCCTAAAATCACCAATTTTGACCACAACCATTTTGTGGTCAGTAGGTATGCATGCAAATCAAAAATTTCGTGCAAACCATATGTTAACACAAATTTTCAATTTTACCCAAGTTATCGTATGACTCGATTTTAATGCTTAAAATCAACATGCATGTAACAATTGAGCTCTGATACCACATGAAAGTCCTAGACCTATAATTAGACTCCTCTAATTAGTTCATTAAATTACATTAGCTTAATGAGCTAGGATCTAGTTATCATGCATGCAAATATAAAAGCATAAAAAGAAAATATAAGACAAAAATATCCTTATTATTGTTCTTGAGCATGTAATTAGTGGATGATCCTCCATAAAACAACCTCCAAAGTAGAAGGTCTCCTTCTTGTTGCACCCAAGAATCAACCCAAATAATCTTGACTTATTATTTACTAGATAATAAGTAAGACATTATACTACTAATATTATTGTATTACTACACTAGTAATATGATATGAATATTAGTTTACATGTGAGTTTTAGAGAGATGTTGGAGGTTTTTAGAGAGAAGAAGAAAATAAGCATAAGAATGAATTGGAGTAGTCCAAATGAGAACAACTCTTGTTCTCTTATACATGGCCTTATGGCCGGTCACTACATGCCTTATAAGGCTCTTATTTTTGCTTATTTTATTCACATGCAAATGTTTTGAGTGTTGGTAGTAATTGTAATGATAATGGTGTCATAACATGTCATTATCATATGATGGAGTGTGGTAGTAGTAGAGAATAAACATTATTGTTCTCCACTTGAAAAATCCGGCCTCCACATGTGAAATGTGGTCTATTTTGATTTTTGATATTTGTCCCACAAATACTTATAATCATATGCTTAATTATCTTGTATAATTAAGTGTTAATTTGATCAAATAACAATTATATGACTCAAATTAATAATCAATATAAACTCAACTTTTAAGTGATATTAAACCATTATATCAATATATAATGGGTCCCACAATGTCCAGTTAATTTATTTTACAACTCTTTGTAAATATAATTAACTAATTACCTCTACGTCAAAATATATGCATAACCTCAACTAATTTAATGAATTAACGATTAATCACTAATTAAATCTTGTTTAATCGTATTAAAATAAGACGTAAAATTTATTCAGTCAGTTATCGTATAATTGACTAATAAACTTAAGTGGAATGAGTTCCTAACTCAATTTCCAATAAATAACTCTCGTAACTAAAGATACATA
Source organism: Heliosperma pusillum (assembly GCA_022085475.1). Classification (NCBI taxonomy): domain Eukaryota; kingdom Viridiplantae; phylum Streptophyta; class Magnoliopsida; order Caryophyllales; family Caryophyllaceae; genus Heliosperma; species Heliosperma pusillum. The sequence goes on along the minus strand of JAIUZE010072248.1, from coordinate 13,685 downwards.
TCAAATATATGTAATGCACTAATTAAACTGTGACACCCTCAAATTTGCGGAAAGAAAAAAAATTAATTTAAATACATAAACAAGGGTGTCATAAATAAAAAGGTCATTACAATACGGAATAATATTCTACAAAAGAAATATACAAGACGGGAGACATATCTCCCGTATAAATACGGAAATGAAAGAGTGTATAATAATATACAATCTAAGAACCGAATATAGGTCCAAGGTAATACTTCGCTCGCTAGCTCGTCAATGTACCCAATGTATGCATTCACCACCTGTTCGACCGCAGTAAATATAAACACGGAAGCCACAGTCAGTGGGGAGTAACTCCGAGTCCTCCCAGCCACGAAATGTCGAGGTTAATGAAACATGAATAACATAAAAGCAATGTATATAAAGAATACAAAACCTTAACATATATGATATGCTTTTCATGTTATGAAACATATAACTAACAAATAACCTAGCATGTGAAAGCTATCATGTGAAACTATGACTCGAGGTAGGGAAGCTGGTATGCTAGCTCAGAGGTTCCTCTCAGAAACATGGCCTTGATACACTCAAACCCTAATCAACACGTAATCATGTGAATCAATTAACAATCAGTAATCCAAACTCTATCAATCCTAGCCGGCTTGCATCTCACCTTCTAGAACTCATAGAATCATACAAACATGAAAGACCAATACTTCTACAAACAGGCATAAGTTTCTAGTACAGTTAATAGAAGACTTCTGTAACTCGAGGCTATACCACAAGGTAGGAAAACATCCTAGTCCTATACTGATCAGACCTAGTAACAACAGCTATTCCATTCCCCGTCTCGTGACCAGAAGTACACAAGAAACTCTACTAGGCGACCCCCTAAGCAGAGATGGCTAGTACTTAAGCTGGCTCCAACCCCAAAACGGATTAGGTAACCCTGCCCCGACTTGGATATAAACCCACCAATCCGGGACACAAAAGCTATTAACCATGAACTATATACTCGTTAAAGACAGTACGGACCTATCAATGTCATGGTCCAAGATACTCATTTAGAAGTACAATGGCCGAACCAAACTAATATCTTAACTCAGAGGTTACCTTTAAAACATGGCCAAGATACGACTTAACATGCCATATAATCGTAATTCTCTATGGGTACTTAGTCAACACGACACCAACCATATAATTAAACAGTCACAGGAAAACATCCTATCATGTGACTAATTGCATATCAATAAAATCCTATATCATATCGCCTCATATCTATTAAGGCTAATTCATTAATTAAATACAACCATACATGAAGACAAATCCCCGACCCGAGTCCCGCGACGGGTCATCAGTCAAACGGGGCTGACTAGATCTTAGTTTGACCAAACCCGTTTGGTCAAACCGGCTAGAAACAGAGTCTTTTCCACATAGACATAAAATCAACATATTCCACATATTCAATACATGTTATTTCATTAAAACTTCTAACATGTGAAATATTAAACATTTCCGAAAACCCGATTGACTACAAGGATAGTAAATTAAACTATAAACTCGTATTATAATTTCTAACATGTGAGAAATATTAATTTTTATGAAAAACCTTTTTAATTAAATATTTTACTTATTAATATTTCCCGCTTGCTAAATATTACAAAACACGATAAAAAAATGACGATAACTCAAAAACCGTCACAAGTCCCAAGGTGGGACCCACGGGCTGAAATGGGCCGGACCCAATATGGGCCTGGATGGGCCCACGGGCTGTTTTGGCTTCAAAAAGGCTGTTTTGCTTTAATTTTTCTAAAACCGTTTTCTAATATTTTCCCGCATGCTTAACATAATTAAAACCAGTCAAAACAACAACCAATCAATCAAACATCGACACACACCAAAGACCAAAACCCGGACCCACCATGGACCAACCCAGACCGGTCTGAACCGGCCTGGACCGGCCTGGTTTGGTCCGGTTCAGCTGCCACCCCACTGTTCACCCATCAACCCCCACCAAATCAATTCCAAACTTGTTTTTAATCAACAAACACCCATTTTAACATCCATCATACAAAATCATCACTTATTAAAAATCATCAAAATTTGTCAAGAACACTAAACTTGTTAAAATTTCATAAACAACATAAAAATCATAACTTGTTAAAAATCATCAAAAATTCATCAAGAACAACAACTTGTTAAAAATTTCCTAAACCACATAAAAATCATAACTTAGTAAAATCATTAAAATTCTTCAAGAACAATTAATCAACATAAAAATTTCCTACAACATAAAAAATCATCAAGAACAATAAATCATCATAAAATTCCATAAAACATAAAAATCATCAAGAATCATAAAACAACTTAAAAATTCCATACAACATAAAACTTATCAAAAATCATAAAACAACATAATAACCACTACTTAACATATTACTAACTAAAAATCCATAAATCATAAAACATGAACCAAAAATAAAGATGAACCAAAATCCAAATAAATCAAATTAAAGGCTATGTTACTAACTTAACTCTTAAATACTATAACATGAGCCAAAACTAAAGACTACAAAAACAAACTAAGGCTATGTGACATTAATTCGTCGAGTAAATCGGAATGGTTACCTTAGCTAGCCAAAATCACTTAGCACAAAAATAATAAGAAGTATATAAATAAGAAACCCTTCTACTAGTCTTCACCCAAAATATAAGAGTCTCAAAATTCGTCTTCAAACTCTTCCCCTATAAGAAATAACAAGAAAAACAATTATTAGAACTTAAACTTAATTTTCCATAATTAAATGTTGAAAACGATCTTGACGGAATTGAAATTAAAACATACGTGAAGATGGAGAACGAAGAGGAGATCCTAGAAATATAAATTAGGAAGGATTTAATTAAGAAATGAAGGATTTATGGAGGTTTTGCTCAAGAACGATGAAGAACTAAAGATGAACGATGAAGAACGCGAAGAACGATTAAATAAAGTGAGGTTTTGATCTTATTTTGATTTGTTGTAAAATGAAAAGTTGTTTGTGAGTCATATGGGGTGGGTGTGTGCCGTGAGTTTATAGACCAATAAAGGTGTCGAGTTTTGACATTGTTGTTCCGTAATTGACTCGCGTTTAATAATTGTTTTACGGTAAACGATTAAATATAATTAACGATCAAGTTAATTACAAGATATTATGATATTAAAATGAAAAATAATGAAAATATCAAGGCTTAAGAGTGGGTAAGTGTGCCGTGTGGAATTGTGATTGTCGGGTCTGATTTCGAGCGTTTTGCGGAATTTTCGTTAATTGATCGATAAAGCGAATAGTGATCTAGATATTATGATATTGTAATCAAAAGTAATCAAAATATCAAGGCCATTAGAGGACTTTAAGGAGCCGTGTGGTTTGAGGTGATTCGGGTCTGTTTTTGCTCGTTTTGCGTAATCTCCGTTGACGGATCGATAAAGTAACAAATATCTAAAATATTTGTATTATTGTAATCGAATCAATTAAAATATCCCATCGTGAGTGGAAAATGATGACATGGCCGCGTGACTCATGCCAAAGTCGAGTTTCGATTTTGTTGCGCGCTTTACGAGGCGTCGGGAATAGTTAAATGACGATCGGTTAAAACCGTAAACGTTATTCTTTAAATTCCGAATAAATTCAAAATAATTATATTAAATTATGATAAATCTTAATAAATCTAAATAAAAATAAATCAAAAATTTTATTTTTTTAAATAAAATTTCGGTCTTCATACTTATGAGACGAGTCGGGAAAAGTCAACGGAAGTCAAAATCGACTAAAAAGTCGGGAAAAGTCAAAAATGACTTAAAAGTCAAGAAAATTTTATGACGACTTAAAAGTCAATAAAAAGTCAATGACGACTTTAAAAAGTCAAGGAAAAGTCAAAGACGGTTTAAAAGTCAAGAAAAGTCAAAGATGACCAAAAACGGTCTTTTCCTGAAATCTCTCAAAAATTCCAAATACGAACGCGGAATTTCAAAATACGACTCGGAACAAAAATTCCTATATTAAAAACATAAGTTCTACTGAAAAGTATCCATAAGCTATTGCTTAAGCAAATTGGGTACTTTTCGGGTTGTTACAATAGCCCTCAAGAGGGTGCAATCTATCCTCAACATTTTCAATCATTAGAATTCCTACAAAAATATTCCATAATCACGAGGCTTCAAGCCGCTAACCTAATTATTCAAATCCAATTAGTATCTACTAAGGTCCAGCGGCACGGTAGACTTCACAACGAACAATCCACATGAAAGATTCATTACGTACACTAATCTTCTTAGTCTCATCAAAACTCTTACTAGAATCTACCAACCAAAAATATTTATATCTAGGGGAACATGATCGCTAACAACTACAAGGAAAAGAGACTTACCATGAAATCCTTTGATCCAATTTATTCCAAAACTCATTACCCTAAATTATTCACAATGAACCTTCTCAACTTCAAAAGTTAAATCACAAAACCTCAAGAGAGATTAGTCACAAATCTCAATTCACTTATATTTTGCCATATCACAGAGCAATGCGACAGCTAATCAAATTATTTAGCTCATTCAAACTCAAAATACATCGGTTTTCGCTTATGACAATATTCCTCAAGTTTGGTCATCCAATGCAAATTTCACAAGGTAATTATTCCTGTTAGGGTCCAACATGTAAGGACAATAAATTCCCAATTAACATTTAAAGCAATCACTAAAATTCTTAACCACAACAACCAACTATCATTACGCTTATTTCGATCCTCAAAATGATATTGCAACATCAAGTTTCATAGTCTAAAACCACTAAGAGAGGTTCATCCTAAGTTTATCCTCAATTCCTTATAATCATCTAAACATGAAACTAGCTCCATAGGGCGGGTAGGTACCAAATTTGAAACTTCTTCAAAACACACCTACTAACTCCTTACGTTAGCTAATAAGAAAACTACCTCACAAGAGAGTAGGGAATACGGACATGATACAAGGAACGCTAGGAGGCATCATCAAAAGACTACGATAAGATGGAAAAGAGGAATGCGGAAAAGGAAGACTAGGTTGATCTAAGGAAGTGAACCTACCAGTCACGATCTCCGGGAGGCATCGGCTTCGGCTCGGCTGAGTACATAGCTGGATTCTTTAGTTTTTGCACCGGGTGCGGGAGTCTGACGATCGGGGCACTCACGAACGCGGTGACCAGGCTTCTTGTAGAAAAAGCAAAAGAGGGGCCTATCATAGTATCCTACTCCGGGGTGAAAGAGTTTCCTACAACCGTCACAAAACCGACTTTGAGCTTGAGCTTGAGGGGGAGCATCGGCGTTTGGGGGGGCATTGAAACGCCTCTGGTTAGCATAGGCATTAGAAGAAGAGGGAGTGAAAGTTCTTTTGTCATGGAAGTTTGACCTTGGATTGAAAGAGGGAAAAGGAGATGGATTCTTCATCTTCGCTCCATTTCTAATGGCCTTCATGGAGTCCTCGTCCCGAAGGGCATCATCATAAAATTCTCCGAAAGATGTAGAGCTCCTCCTTACTTTGCTCTGGAGCAAAGCACTAAGCTTATTACGATAGTAAAAAGCTCGATCTTCATCATCCTTGATGAGTCATGGTGCAAAGTGAGCAAGCTTGTTGAATTGAGTGGTGAAGTATTGGGTCCTCAAATCACCTTGCTTGAAATCGATGAATTCTCTGAGTTTTTGCTGCTTGAGCTCCATTGGGTAAAATCGGTCCTCAACGAGAGCCTTGAAACATTCCCAATCAAAATTGATTTCAAGAATAGCGGTGGGATTAGCAATCGACCACCAATTGTCTGCTTCCCTTACCAGAAAGTACTTAGCAATCCTTACCTTGTCCTCTTCAAGGACTTGGTATAAGTCAAATTGCTTCTCTATCTCTCGAAACCATTCCGAGAGCTCGGTAGGGTCCGGCTCTCCACCATAAGGCGAAATATTTCTCCTAGCAATTTGGCTAGCCACCCAAGCATAGCCTCCTTAGCGATTGTCTTCTCTATGAGGAGGGACTTGGTCGGCATGAGCATTAGCCGCATCCTGTTGGTTTCTCAGAAATTGAGTAAGAGCCTCAAGAATGACGTTCTCTTCTACTCGAGGTCTAACCATCTTCATAAGAAACAAAAACATACTTCCTTCATTCCATTTGATTGTTTACGTTTGCTTTATACACGTACATTAATGCACATTTTCTTTTATTTATATCTTTAGTTACATATCACGAAAAATTATAAAAATTTGATATTAATAATGTACTCGGTAAGACAATTTAAACAAGATCTCACATGACTATCTTTTATTATATACATTAGCTTTTATATTAAAGATTCCCCTCACTTATGAATAGTGCTCAAAAAGCAAACGTAAACTATTCTATGGAACGGAGGAAGTAACAAGTTAATCCTAACACTTAGCATAAACAACGAGACTACCAAGTAAAGTCCTTAATTTCTACCCATCTCTCATTTATTATTTCAAGGTCAAGTAGTTTAAGTTTAGGGTTCACGTGTGTGCGTCGGGAGCGTTGAAGCTCTGATACCAATTGTGACTTCCCTCGCGAATGCTGAAATAAAACATACAAGCATCTGATTAATATAGCGGCAAAATACGGTGTTTTTAAAACTTTTTACATGCTAAGATAAAAATACGAGGAATGTCAATTATATACAAACTAAAATAGAATATACTACAAAGAGACGAAGTCTCTCAAAATGATATCAAATATCGAAGTTATTAGCAAACTAGCTAAACAACGTCTAGAGGCGATTCATCCAGGCCAACGCCCGCTAGCTCACACCCGAACCCAAAATACCACAACAACGAAAAGCCATCCAATCAAGCAACCTGTTCATCCATGAAAAACATGAACGCCACAGTCAGTGGGGATAACTCCGGGTTCTCCCAGCCATATCATAATTAACATACTTAAACGGTAATACAAACATAGAAGCATGCATATATAGATATACATGTGAAATACGAGAAGGATAAATAGGCAAGTCAATATATAAATATATCGGTGCATGAAGTACAAAACCGTAATCATCATATTATAGACAAACTCGGGGAAGACACTCTTAGGCAACTGTACACACACTAGGGCTTACATCTCACCGTTACTGGCATACACTTTATAAGATAGAACTCGACATATGAACTGTACACATCAGATTATAAATAGACTCAGGGAAGACACTCTTAGGCAACCATACACTCACTAAGGCTTGCATCTCACCGTTAGCGGCATAAGTTTGATAAGATTGAGACTCGACAAACAAACCATGCCAAGTCATCCAACGATCACAAATAATCAATCAAATAATCATCCATCCAAACGTACGAATGCGCTGACAACATCTCTCACGGTAAATGACACACACTAACACCGTGTACAAACTGTATGATTAAAATCGCATCCACGGGATAAGCATTTCCCTGAACGCATACATGATTCAATACATTTCGTATATGTAGACTAATTTTCTCCTAGTAGAACGACGATATAAATATCCGGTTCTAGTCTAAATCTGGCCAGACTCTCGAAATCACATTTTTCGATTCGACATGCGATGACATTTCGCATCCAAGACTCGGTCATACATAGAAGCCTAGTACCCCAAATTCGGTCAACCTTCACAAAAGAGGCGGAAAAGAGCATAAGCATCATACAAGCGGTACGCTACATGCAATGACAACACCTCGCAAGTATACAACATTTGACGGCCGGGTCGATCAACGCAAAGTGTAGCCTCCCAACAACGTCGTCATATGCCCACTAACACATGCAATTAAGCGGTAAGGATACACTCCTCATTCCGACATTCCAGCCTTACGAACGAAGAGGTAGCCAAGGGAATGAGAGTACAAAGCACATAACAGTAGTGCTCAAACCATAACTTGTGTAAAACCGACTCAAAGTAGGACATATCAAAAACCGTCACAAAACATACGATACAAGCGAATGGAATATCATATATTCAAAACATGAATATTTAAATTCATTACGTAAATTTATACGATAAACGAACCATGCGAACTATTATAAATGAAAACATAAGAAAAAAAAAAGAAAAGAGAAAGCCAGCGTGTGCCAGCCGGTCAAGGGGACCGGCTGCCGGCTACCCGGCTGGCATCAATGTATCATTTGAAAACAAGTGAAAATGCAGAGTGTCCTAGCCGGTCAACGGGACCGGCTGCCGGCTACCCCGCTGGGACCAAAGTCATACGAGAAAATGAAGTCAAAATGGTATGTGTCTCAGCCGGTCGGCTGACCGAGACATAATGCATACTAAAATTCTACGTAACAACAATTCAACATCAGCCACTCCCCAGCCGGTCAGCTGACCGGCTGCCGGTCGGCCGGCTGGGATCAAATATGCACGAAAATACCAATTTTTACTAAGGCTCAACATACAACAATCATCATTTAACATCAAAAATCATCAATTCTCATTATCAATTATCAACTAACAACAAGTATCATCAACAACACAATTCCTATGATTACTAATCCTATTCTAAATACGATTACTAACATAGAAAACACATTAAAACACGTAATGATATCGAGTAACCCTTCACTGTTACCTTTTCGCGTCTTCAATCCTCGTCTAGGTCCTCTTCTATCAAATAGTAGTCCTTGTCGAGGTCTTGGAGGTCACCACGTACACTTAGATAATAAAAGATGAATATAATTCACCTTTGAGAAAGACAGATAAAATGAAAAGCGAGAAAGACGGTAATTTTATTACCAATTAAGATAGAGGACGATGAGAGGGAAAGATTAGGACGAACTTTAGTGAATTTGAGCGAGTAATGAAGGAGTAGCGATGATCTTAAGATCGATCAAGAATGGAGTTAGGTTTTTGGGTGGTTACTTGGTGAAGAAGAAGAATAAGTTGAATGAGGGAGTTTAGGGTTTAGAAAGAGTATGAGGGAGTAAGTGGAAAAACATGGGGAAAAAGCCCATAAACGTCTTAAGACGTAACTTACTCGGAATCTCGCGTAAAGCCAGAAAACGAACTCGGAAATTCTAAACTAGACACGGAAAATTTAATTCTAGACTAAAACTAAATTTTGCTGAAAAGTATCCGTAAAATATTTTAAAATACAAATAGGGTACATTTGCGGGAGTTACAATGATAAGCGATATTTTGTACTAATTTATCCCCCGTTTTAGCACGATTTCTATATGATTTATGCACTTTGTTAAGTGATTAACGAGCTAATATTACTATTGATAAGTGAAATTATGTACTAATTTATCCCCCGTTTTAGCTCGATTTCCATACGATTTATGCACTTTGTTAAGTGATGAACGAGCTAATGTTGCTATTCTAGTTGTTTTGCGTGTTTTGACTCGTTTTATAGGAAATGAAGCGGTTTTGCTATATTTTCCTACTTTATGGAGCAAAGGCACTAGGATACGAGTTTTCAAGGAATTGATGATAGCCAGTTCACGATTTGATTACGATTCCGCTACATCCTTCCTCAATTGGATTTATCTTGGACTTTGGCTTTGAAACTCAAAAGGAAACATCAACGCAAGTCAAAAGAAGATCAGCCCAAGCCCAATTCCATATTGCATTGACCAAGACCAAGGCATAGGATTCCGTGCCTAAGACGAAAAGACGGAAGAACCCATCTTGCACACTTACCCGATCGGATTACCATTTACCCGATCGGGTATTTCTGCAAATGGACGTTACTTAGCTCTTCTTCAACCGAGCTTAAATGTGTGATTTAATGCTTTGACTAGGGTATGAATTTGGACGAGGGATCAGCAGCCATACAGCCCTATAAAAGCCAATGATCATTACACACAATTATCATCTCTTATCTCATATCTCTTATCATCTTTTTATCATATACTACACAACTTCATATTATCTTTTAGCATACTTTCATACAATAACACATTTCATAGTTTGTTTCTTTCTTATAAGTTTTAGAATATAGTTTATTTCTTAGTGTTTCTCTAGTGTTTTCATAGCTTTTGTTATTGGATATTTGTTCTTTACTTTCGTTCTTATATATTCATATTCCAAACTCGGTAATACTCTATCTTTTTCTATGCATATTTCATCATGAACCTTAAACTAATTAGTATTATTTTCATATTGTTGTTGTTAGGAAATCAATCTAAAATTAACCTAGTTAAAACTGAAATATTATTTAACATGTCACATTATAATTTACCTAATCATATAATCATGGAATTCATCACTAGAATCATTATTAATATAATCACCATAATCACTCTAGTATTTATATTTCATAGTTTAATTTCTTACATCTTTTTCTTATTAATTTACTTAATCACATGATCACATAAATTAGATAAAATATTGTAAGATTAACATAGTGTAAATAAAATAAATAGAGTTGTAATATTGAAATGATTTACGAGTTAAATGAATTAAAAGAAGAGTAGATACCATTTGAACCATCTAATTGTTTCTTCCTTTGGTCGTGTCAAATTCTATAACTATGTTTAGTGGCCATAAACAATTGTTTGTATTAGTCAATTTCTATCTTTATAACGAGAGTTGGGAAGGGAATTAGGACTGCCAATAGGGGTTTAGTGACCTAACCATGCTGAGAGGACGTTAGGACCCACTAAAAGGTCGGTACGAATCCGAAAGGAATATACCGCTACAAGGCCTAGACAATCATAGTAATTCTAATGTTGGTATCAATGAAACTTTTAATTAGTTTTACATGTATTTCTCTTTCACTATTTCATTTTGATTAGATAGTTTATTTTACCGTTTTAGATAGTTTATTTTATTGTTATCTAGTTAGTTTACTTTATCGTCTTTCTATTTTCGTTCTTAGATAGTTGACTTTATTATTATTATCTAGTTTATTAGTTTAGTTAGATAGCCTTTCAATATTGTCATTTAAATATCGTCTTTAATTAGAATTTAATTGTTGTCATTCGGATCAGAGCATTTCACCGATCGGGTACGTTACAACCCGATCGGGTAAGTAGTCTGTTTTGAGTTTTACATTTTGCAATTTACATATTTGTCATTTACATATCGTCATTTATATACTTGTCATTTTATTTTATGTTAGTAGTTTAGACAACACCCTCAAATGACTCGAACTTAAATGAAAATCATTCCATAGCAATTCATAGTTAACACGTACTCCCTGAGGATCGACACCCTACTTCCCTAATTATATTCCTTATGTTGTTAGCCTAAGTGCGGGTAATTATTTTTATATCGGGACCGCGACATAACCGATCAAATTTTGGCGCCGTTGCCGGGGAGCACGGTTTGTTTATCTATGTATTGTTGGTTTTTGTTTAAAAAAATTCTACCATTTTTAGGTGCAACCGTACCTAAATCGTTACTAACTTTCTCTTTTGTGTTTTTTTTGTAGGTTGACAAAAATGGTACTAACAAGGGAAGATCCAAGGTACCGGGTTTTTGAGCTCGCTAGTGGGATCCTAAGGGTCCATATGACTTTGATTGCTCTCATTGAGGATAACCAATTTAGTGGAAAACCAAACGAAAACCCGTCACACCATCTCCAAACCTTTTGCGAATTGTGTCAAACCTTTATGAGGGAGGGAATCACCCAAAATGAAATTAGAAAAACTCTCTTTCCTTTGTCACTAAAGGGAGAAGCTAAATGGTGGTTCACCCGTCGTTTAAAGGAAGCCACAAGGCCAATGCAGTGGGAAGAGATTGTCATCGCTTTTCACCGTAGGTTTAGAACCAATTTATCAAACCTATCAATTAAATCACAAAAAGAAAGTGGGGGAAGGTTCACAAACCAATGGGGGAGAGCGAAAGAAGAGTCGAGTGGAAACTTCAAATGATGTTGACACCACAATTTCCTTAGCCTGTCCCGTTCAACCAAACGAAACCACCCCAAAAAGCACTTTATATCGCCCAAAGGTTTTCAATCCATTTACCTCACTTACAACACCTTGTGAACTTTGTGGTGTATTCGCACTAAGTTGCCATAGGTGTTGGCAAAGGGTAAATGAGAGAATTCAAGGCCGAATCAAGCTACAAGGAGCTCACATCCCTTCATAAGGCTTAAGGAGGGATAAAAACACAAAGTCTAGCATGACTCAAAAATGCGCTTGTCGGGAGGCAACCCGTCTTTCTCTTTTCTTTTTCTTTATGCATTCTTTATTTTACTTATTAGACAATGATTTTGACTTGGACTGTTTTATTTGGACAATATTTTTGGATTTTGTGTTGTAATAGTTAGGAACAATTATCGTTTTACTCATTATTTACATTTAGCAAATGCGTGTTTAGTTAATAGTTTTTCGTACTTAGAATCAGAGGACTTATTGAGACAAGAAGGAGCTATACTTGGCCCAAGTTGTCAAGATTACTAAGGTTAGTAAGTATGTTCAAGGACATAGCCAAAAGGTAAGAACAAGTGGAAAAGAAAAAAGAAACAAAAACCGGACCAGCAGGTTTCCCCGATCGGATTGCTATATACCCGATCGGGTAAATTGCCTGACTCGTATTTTGCTCTAATTTATTCTATAAAACCCACTTGCTACCCTTTGCTTGCTGCCTTATACTCGTATTCTTTAATTTCAAAGCTCAAAATTCTCTCAAAACCTTCAATTCTTGGTCTTTTCTTACAAAATTTGTTCCTATAGTTCATCAAGGGCAACTTCTAAGCATCATCAAGTAAGTTAATTCTACTTTAGTTACTTCAATCTCTCTATATTTTTCAGAAATCCAACATCAACAAATCCTAACTCAAATTTGGGGGTTCTTGATTTTGATTGCAAAACTTGTTTAAATTGGATTTCTAATGATTCTTACATGCTATAGAGTGAATTTTAGTGATTAATTAGGATGATTACTATGATTTGAATGTTCATATGCTCCTTAGGATACTCATCTTTACTATATGCTAACAACTTGTGCTTAAGTGGTAGTATGATGCTTGAATTCATGCTTTATACTATGAACTTATAATCTTATTGTGTTAATTTAGCATTAGTACCCTTAGGTAGTAGCCAAACTCATGATTTATGTGTATGTTGCTCATCTTAGTGACATATTATTATGCTTAAAACATCCATTTGTGCTCAAAAGATAGCATGACAATGTTTTACTAAGGTCACTATGCTTGAATTTGTGCTCAAAACTTAGTATTCTAACATGTATGCTATCAACTTGTGTTTATAAATGAAGTGTTTTAATACTAGTTATTTGTAGAAAATGGCACCTACATTAATAAAATCAAAGAGGGCAAGAACCTCCAATCAAGGAGAAAGTAGTAGAGCACAAGAAGAAGATATAAAAAATGCTTGATGCAAATGATCAACCCGAAAATCAAGGAAATGCTATGCATGATCCTAACTTTCCGGATGTAGAATTTAGTTCACACAAGTAATGGCAAAATTGGTGCATTCTTAAAAGCAAAGGTATGAGGGCTACCAAGTTCCTCAATGTTTCTTCTTTAAGGCATATGAAACTTTATGAGCATGTTAAAGTGTTATTTAGGGGCCTAGGTATGAATGCTAGCATGAACTTTAGTTATGAGACCTATCCTCAATTAACCCTTGAATTCTTAAGCTCATTCGAGTTACATAGGTCTAGAAATAGAAATACCATGCCTCAAGTTCAGTTTCGCTTGTTTAATGATGATTATAATATGAACTTAGAGAACTTTGCTAGACAATTTGGTCTCACCAC
>JAIUZE010072246.1:0-29872 GCA_022085475.1 Heliosperma pusillum | reverse complement strand
TCGAGTTATATTTTATTATCGGATTCACATGATAGCTTTCATATGATAGGTTATATGTTAGTTAACTGTTTCATAACATGAAAACCCTATCATATATGTTAAGTTTTGTATTTTCTATATACATTGCTTTTATGTTTTTCATGTTTCATTAAACTCGACATTTCTTGGCTGGGAGAACTCGGAGTTACTCCCCACTGACTGTGGCTTCCGTGTTTATATTTAATGCGGTCGAACAGGTGGTGTTGCATATTTGGGGTACATGGACGAGCTAGCGAGCGAAGTATTTACCTTGGACCTATATTCGGTTCATAGTTTGTATATTAGTAGACACTCTTTTATTTCCGTATTTATACGGGAGATATGTCTCCCGTCTTGTATATTTCTTTCGTAGAATATTATTTTCCGTTTTGTAATGACCTTTTTATTTTATGACACCTTCGTATGTATTTTCATCTTACATTTATGTATTTAATTAATTTTTTTTCTTTCCGCAAATTTGAGGGTGTCACACAAGAGGTTGTCAAAGGTGAAGTCATGAAGCTACTAGATGCCGGGATCATCTACCCAATCTCTTACTCCGATTGGGTTAGCCCCGTGCAAGTGGTGCCAAAGAAAGGTGGCACCACGGTAGTGAAGAATGATAAGGATGAACTAGTGCCCACTAGGTTAGTGACGGGGTGGAGAATGTGCATAGATTATAGGAGGTTGAATGCCTCAACAAGAAAGGATCATTTCCCCCTTCCCTTCATTGACCAACTCTTAGAGAGACTTGCCTCAAACAAGTATTTTTGCTATTTAGATGGATATTCGGGATTCTTCCAAATCCCAATTGACCCAATTGACCAATCTAAGACCACATTCACATGCCCTTATGGCACTTTTGCCTATAGGAGAATGCCTTTCGGTCTTTGCAATGCCCCGGCTACATTTCAACGATGCATGATGAGCATTTTTTCCGATTACATTGAATCTATCATGGAAGTTTTTATGGATGATTTTAGTGTATATGGGAAAGATTTTGATTTGTGCTTGCATAATTTGTCCTTGGTGTTGCAAAAATGTGAAGAAGTTAGTCTTGTTTTGAATTGGGAGAAGTGCCACTTCATGGTTAATGAAGGGGTGGTTCTCGGTCATCTTATTTCGGAAAAGGGTATCCAAGTTGATAGAGCAAAGGTGGAAGTGATTGAGCAATTACCCCCACCTTCAAATCTCAAAGGGGTGAGAAGCTTCCTTGGTCATGCCGGCTTTTATCGCCGGTTCATCAAGGACTTCTCCAAAATTGCTAAACCACTTACACAACTTCTCCTCAAGGATACCCCTTTCCATTTTACTAATGAGTGTGTTGAGGCATTTGATAGGATCAAGGAAGCTCTTATTTCGGCTCCGGTCATGCAATCCCCGGATTGGGAATTGCCATTTGAGGTGATGTGCGATGCAAGCGATTATGCCGTTGGCGCGGTTCTTGGCCAACGGAAGGATAAAGCTTTGCATGCCATTTACTATTCTAGCAAGACCCTTGATGAGGCACAAGTCAACTATGCAACGACGGAAAAAGAGCTTCTTGCCATTGTTTTTGCTCTCGATAAGTTCCGTTCGTACTTGATTGGCTCCAAAGTCATTGTGTATACGGACCATGCCGCACTCAAATATCTACTTGCCAAGAAAGAAGCTAAGCCCCGCCTCATTAGATGGATCCTTCTCTTACAAGAATTCGATTTGGAGATAAGAGATAAGAAGGGTGCGGAAAATGCGGTGGCGGACCACTTGTCCCGGCTATGCTATGATGGAAGTAAAGATGACATGCCTATCAACGATTCATTCCCGGATGATTTTCTCTTTGCAATTCATGAAACAATCCAAAATCAAGCACCTTGGTTTGCGGATTTTGCCAACTATATTGTGGGTGGTGTTCTTCCACCGGGCATCAACCACAATCAAAAGAAAAGATTTTTATTTGAAGGTAAGAGATACTTTTGGGATGATCCTTTGTTGTTTAAGGAGTGTGGTGATGGGATGTATAGGAGATGTGTACCACAATGGGAACATGAAGAAATCATGAAAGGATGCCACTCCTCTCCTTATGGAGGGCACCATGGGGCGAACAAGACCGTTGCTAAAATACTTCAATTCGGGTTCTTTTGGCCCTCTATGTTCCATGATGTCAAGCACTTTGTCCAAAGTTGCGATGCTTGTCAACGCACCGGCAACATTTCTTGGAGGAATGAAATGCCCCAAAGGGGGATTCTTGAGGTGGAAGTGTTTGATGTGTGGGGAATAGACTATCAAGGCCCTTTTACTTCTTCAAGAGGGAATAGGTACATTCTTGTGGCTGTAGACTACGTGTCCAAATGGGTGGAAGCGGTGGCCTCCCCTACCAACGATGCCAAAGTTGTCATCAATTTCTTAAAGAAGATTATTTTTCCCCGGTTTGGAGTACCTAGAGCTCTAATAAGTGATGGAGGAAAGCACTTTCATGAAAAACGACTTGACTCACTACTTCTCAAATATGGTGTTCATCATCGTACCGGTTTGGGGTATCATCCCCAAACGAGTGGGCAAGTCGAATTCTCCAACAAAGAAATCAAATCTATCCTTGAAAAAGTGGTCTCGAAGCACCGCAAAGATTGGAGTTCAAAGCTCGATGACACATTATGGGCATATAGGACGGCATTCAAAACTCCTATTGGAATGTCGCCTTATAAGTTGGTGTATGGCAAGTCTTGCCATTTGCCCATAGAGCTTGAATACAAGGCATATTGGGCGATCAAAGAACTAAATCTTGATGCGAAATTGAGCGGTGACAAGAGATTACTCCAATTACAAGAGCTTGAGGAGTTCCGGCTCAAATATTATGAAAATGCCCAATCTTACAAGGAAAAGACCAAACTCATTCATGACAAGAAGATCCTCAAAAGGGATCTCCAATGTGGAGACAAGGTCCTTCTATTCAACTCAAGGTACAAGCTATTTCCCGGGAAGCTCAAATCCCGATGGTCGGGACCATTCTTGATCACCGAGGTAGGGAAATATGGGGATTTTGAGTTGGCAAGCAAAGATGGCCAAAAATTCAAAGTGAACGGGCAACGAATCAAGCTTTATAAGGAAGGTTCTCTCGTAGGAGCAGTCGAGGCTTTGTACCTCAAGCCGACTACTCCTCATTAATTTTGAACAAGAATGGGTTTTGTGAAGTCCCCTAAGAATCACAAATTTGTAAATAATTCTAACTCACTTGACTAGTGTTCGATAGATTTTAGTTTGCATGGAAATTAATTAAATTGACGATAATAAGGTCGAATTTTGTTTGGCTAATTGAATCGTTAATTAAATCAATTTCCCGTTACTTAGTTAATTTTGTACATTTTTAGTGTAATTTTTGTCAAAGAGAGTGTGAGGGAGGGATTTAATGTGTGTGTGATTATTTTTGTAAGTTGAAATGAACGAAACGTAGCGGAATGCTAAAGAAGGAGCGAGAAATCGAGCTAAGGGTGAAGATTTTGAAGAAAAAGGGTCGAAAAAGACGAGTCACACTCGTAAGATTGATTTCACGCCCGTGAAAATTCAAGAAAAGCAAGGAAATCACGAATTCTCGGTTTCACGGTCGTGAAACTGTGGAAAACAATGCAGTAGCTTATCTAAAACAAGTCACGGTCGTGACATGAGTCTCACGGTCGTGAAATGGCACTTCACGGTCGTGAGCACCATTTCACGGTCGTGAAACGACTTGGACCGAGACTTCTTTTCTTTCCTTATCTTCTTTCTTTTCTTTCCTCATCCTCTCATTTCACAAACACAAACACATCTCACATAACCCTTATCTCTCCAAAAATCATCAAAACTCCCTCAAATCCTCACCAAACTCACTCAAATCTCTCCCAAATTATCACAAAAAGCTTCTTTCTTCAATCAAAAACACTTTGAGAACCATGTTTTTCCCTTATAAACACCAAAAAACCAAAAAAAATCGATTTTCAACCTTCGTTTTTCAAAAATCCGAAAATTTGAGATCTATTTTTTGGGTTATTTTTTTGCTTTCTACTCCAATAGAAAGTTGTTTAGGGGCTAATTGAAGGTTTTTCTAGCATTTTTAATTGTTTTAGAAGCTTCCTTTGAGAAATTTTTTTTTTGGGAAAAAGCTTGATAACAATGGTGGGACAAGGTAAAGGGAAAGCGGCAGCGGCAAGTAGGCCAGAGCATGGATCGGATATCCGATCCGAATCCGAACTTCGGTTCGGATATCCGATCCGAAAATCCAAAATTTCAGTATCCATGATTTGATCCGAAATGATCGGATATCCGAAATTTACTATCCGAAAAATTCGGATCGGATATCCAATATCCAATATCTGATCCGAATAGATAAATGGTCAGAATTTGAAGAAATCACACATTTTCATTTGACTTTGCCACTTCCGAGAATATTGATTTCAATCGAAAAAAAGTAAATTACATAAACTTTAATTCAACCTGAAACCAGTTACATAACAATCAAAATGAGCGTAATAGTCCGCCAAATACATAGACAAAAATATCCAAATACATAACCTAAAAGTCTTGAAATCATAAACCTAATTTTTTATTATACAACCCAACATAAAAAAGAGAATGACGCACATCACCGCCGCCATTGACATGAACCTATCACCATCTACGGCTTAAGCGACACCTCAAAAGTAATCGTCACAAGCCGAGTCCTCCTCTAGAACCTCTGCAACCTCTACAAATTAAGAAGAATAAGAGCATTTATCACTCAAATCAATTAACAAACATAGAAAAACAGCGATCTAACATTACAATATTACATATAACAAAAATCAACAATTACGACTACGATACATTACGCTAAATTAAATCGAGTATATACCGATATACGTTATCCTGGGCTCTTTAGAAATTAGAAATCAAGAAAAATAGAAAATACTCAAGTAAAGTATAAGAGCCGAGGGAGAGAGTGTTGTAAGTTGCAACTTTGTGGTGGTGTATATTTCTACTTTTCTAGGGCTTTCGCTCCACTGCTTCCCTTTTCTTCATTTCAAAATCTGACAAAACACTAATTCTCAAAAATCCCAAAACTAAAAAACCCTTCATTTCTAATTCATCCCTTTTCTTGATTTCAATCAACATTTCGGAAACTCAAATGGTCGAAAAACATTAAAAAAAACAAAACAATAATTGCTAAAGATTTCAAGGAATTAAGATCGAATAAAATTAATACCTAGGCTAGCAATGGACGGGATGAAGATCTCACAAGCGCGGTTGGAAGAACAGTGACCTGGAAAGGGCGTCGTGGACTCGTGGTGGTGAGGGGCTGTCGTGGTGGTGAGGGGCTGTCGTGGTGGATTGAGAAATTAGGGTTAGAGTGACTGCAAATGAATAAATGGGGTGAGTGAATAAATGGAGTGAGTGACTGCATATGACTAGTTGAGGGAGAAATTAGGGTTAGAGTATATATATACAAAGAATAAATGAAATAAAATAATATAAGTTATGAGTAGGTTATTATTTATTATTTTATTAGTCCTTATCTTATAGTTGTATATGTTATTTTCGGATCGGATCTCGGATACGGATCGGGTATTGGGTATCCGATTCGATATCCGATATCCGATCCGAAAAATAGTCGGATATCGGATATCCAATTTTTGAAAACCTGATATCCGTATCCGATCCGATATCCGAATATTTCGGATCGGATATCCGATCCGAAACCTGATTTCGGATCAGATATCCATTTTTTCGGATCGGGTTCGGTTCGGATGTCGGGTCGGTTCGGATAATCGGTTTTTTTGCTCAGCCCTAGCGGCAAGAGCACCAAAAAGACGGAGAGGCAGCGGGTCCAACAACCCGGACGCTAACGAAGACTTAGAGATTGAGCAACTTCCGGGTTTTCCGGAAGTCGTCTTTGAGACGGAGGCTCAACGACAAGCCTTCGCTGCCATTCAGGGGTTAGAGATGGAACCCACTGTTTTTCTTTGCCATGACATAATACGTCGTCTTGGCTTGACGGAAGCCCTGCGAAATTTTTTCGTAGTCTCAGGTATGACTACTCTTTATTCCATGCATGAGCTCTCCTACCGGAGTCTCACACTAGAATTTCTAAGTAGTCTAAATAGCTTGGTAAATGCTGAGAAAGTACCGTGTTTCAGCTTCCGTCTTGCTAATACCTCACATGTTGTCCCAATGGTTGAGTTTGCTGCTATTCTGGGGTTAGATTTTCCCCCTAGGAGGGATACTGTAGAGCCAAAGGGCTACGATTTGAGCCCTCTTTGGATGGCTTTGACCGGTAGGACTTTGGTCGATTTCCGTAGGAATTCGGCCCTCCTAATTCACCACCCTGTGCCTCGTTTTTGGCATAGGTTAGTGTCGGGCACCTTCCTAGGGCGGCAAGAGCCGAACTACCTCACCCAGCTAGACTTGACCCTTCTAGAGTCGCACTTAAATGTGCAAGGACATAGGGTTGCTTTCACCTTCCCCTTAATGAATGAAATCTATAGGAGGTGGAGGAAGTTGGGTAGGAACACCTGACCATGGGGGGTTTGGTTACTTTTTTGGTCAAGCACTTTGACCCAAATTTTAACAGTGATGGAAGGTACGTGGCTTTGACCGGGGAGACCCTTCTTGACGAGAATTCCCCAATCTACTCAAATTGGATTAGGCTTGACCGGGATAAGGGTTTTCTTTGGGTGATTAAGGGTGCAACCTCTTTTTACCTTCCTTGTCATAGACTCCCACTCTTTTACCCTAGGGACAACACTATGGAGAGGCGACCCAGCTACCTGCTGCCAGTGACAGCGGCAGGTGGTAGGGCCGCTTCCAGTGGTGCAAGGGAGGAGGGAGAGTCTTCCCAGCCTCGACCCCGACCCGTTTCTAGACCGAGTCAGAGTGCACCCCAGGTAGCAGCGCCTGTTCCCCCTTTCCCCCTACCGCATTTGCAGTTTCCCTACCCCCCACCTAGTTACGTGACCATCCCCCCTACCCCTTTGACTACCAGGGGTATGTTCACCCCGACCCGACCATCTCCCCCCAGGGCGACTACTTAACCGGTCTGATGCAGAACATGCATCTGAACATGCATGAAGACCGGGTCAACAACTATTATGCCTTCTACCCTAACTACTTTTTGCTGGCCAACCAAGGGTACATTGACCCTAACGGTTTGATGCCAAGCTGGGCTCAACCCAATTTTTTGTTTCCCAACCAAGGAAACCGGGGAGGGGGCATGGAGACCGGGGGCGACCAAGGGAATAGAGAAGAGGGTGGTGGTGGTGGTGGTGGAGATGATGATGATGAGGATGATGATGAGGATGGTGATGAGGATGAGGATGTGATGGAGACCTTTTGAGAGGTTTTTTGTTTTTGTTTGATAATTGGAAGAGTCGGAGTGGTGTCTAGGTGGCTTGTTTAGCATCTTCCCCTCCCCTCTAGTGTGTGTCTCCTCCTCTCCTCTCTTTGATTTGTATAATTTGTTTTCTCTAACTTGTAATTTGTGTGTTTTATTGGTTGGCCTCGGCAACATTGGAGGCGGGTGTCCATCCCATCGGACACCATTATTTTGCTCCCCATGAAAAATCCAAATTGACAAACAACCTTGCATTTAGCTTAGTTCATGCATCACGTAGTTAGGTGTCATTTTTAGACTTTCCCGTGGTTGGTACCCCCATGAGGGGCGTGCATTTATGCATTTTACCGCCACGATGAGACTCCGATATGGCACACTAGACTTTCTTGTGGGAGGTACCCTCATGAGGGGCTTGCATTTATGCACCTTACCACCACAATGAGACTCTAGATTAGCATATAGTTTAGTTGCATTTACTTAGATCATGCACTTGTATTATATCATTTTGCATTTAGTTTTAGGATTTTTATTTAGTTCATGCATTTCATATAGATTAGTTCGTTTGCATAACTAACCATCTTGTATATATTGTGAATATTGTGAATATTCATCAAAAAAATCAAAAATCCCAAAAACAAGTTTTTATTTTGCTTTCAATAATCCTATTTCATACATTGAGGACAATGTTTGTTCCAATGTGGGGGATGGGAAACTATTTTCATAGTTTTTATTTTCATTTTTCATGTTTTATTTTGCATTTAAAATCATTCAAAAAAAAAAATCCAAAAAAATTGAAAAATTTGAAAAATCCTAAAAATTAGCTTGTTTATATCTTAGTTTGTGTATATATTTGCAATGTTTTCTTCTAACCTCCATACATAGGTCCGCTACACATCGCTCAAGAGACTTATAGAAGGGATTAAGAAGACCTCCATGGTATGATCGTTCTTATTTCTTCCCCTTCTTTCTTTCTTTACTTCTTATCACATGAGGAGTTTGGAGGAATGGTTGATGATTGCGATGTTGATTTTGATGAATTGGCGGTTGTGTGACTTATGTGCTGTTAGGAGGTTTCATTAGATTAATTGTCACGTAGTTCACTAGAGCATTTGCATTAGTTTGTATATATGTTGTTTAATTTTAGATCATGGCATATAGTTGCATTTAGGAAAACTTTTTGGAATGCCTAATTTGGAAATTGATCAAGCTTGAATAGACCCTTGTAGATGCTCTTTTTGCTTAGCACTTGGCCTATTAAAATAGATTTTGAAACACCTTCTAATGTGTATTTTTAGTATAACTTTCGCACCGTTTCCTAGGGCCTAGTCAAGGGCTTGCATTTTTCATCTTGACCATCCCCATGGTGTGAAAATTCCTTGGTGAACGCTTTCCTAGGTGACTCTTGAGGCCATGCAATTGTTCAATCATCACATTTTATCACATTTGACAAAAAAGGAAATTTTTCTATCAAAAGTCCAAAAATTGAGTTCAAACATAATAGAAAAAGAAAAGCTTGAAATTTTGTGCATTTTTGCCTTAGTCCTAGCTTAGGGAGTGCATATGGAGACTTCTACGCTCTTCTAGAGTACCCTCAATAAATATGGGGTCGCTCTCGATGTCGCTACGGCGAGGATTTGCCTATTGTTGGTCTCCGCCGCACACCTTTTGCTAGGCCACCTTGCTCTCAAAAGGCACCCAAATCGAGCACCAAAAAAATCAAAAACAAAAAGAAAAGAAAAAGAAACAAAATAAGAACTCAAACATCTCGTTTCCTTACATTTTTGATGATTACTCCTACGTTGCATGGCTAAGAGGGGACGACCCTTCCTTTCACTTAGGTGAGAGGCGGAATTCCGATCCTACAGTGTCTTCTAACACCATGGGGCCCTCACTTTCCATCCCGCCTTTATCACCCTTGACAAAGTTTTCTAGTAAACGTGAACGAATATACTAATTTTACACAATAAAGAGGTGATTTATTTCTATCTTTCTAGGCATAGTTCTTTGTAAAACTAGTAAGTACATAGGAATTTGCATGCTTGAAATTTTTCCATTTTAGATGAATCCCGGCGCATGGATGAGGCATGTTGCCATTTGCTTTTGTTGATGCATTCTCATTTGTTTTGTGTGCTTTATTGCCTAGAATGCATCGAAGTTTTGGCAAGACCCCACTTGCCTTGCAAGAAGGTGTCCTACCTCATGGATACCTTGTTGTGAGTTGAAGGGACGGAGCAAGGCCCGTTAATTGCCTTGTATCGGTTAGGTTTAGCGTAGTTAATTAAGGGTCTTGACTATTGTTCATCCTTACTCGGGACGAGTAAGGGTTTGGTTTGGGGAGATTTGATATAGTGTCATTTCACCCCACATTTCCACCCCTTTTCATCTCGTTTTGTTTGCCTTTAACGCTCCCTAGGAGCGTTTCTACATGTTTTACCTTCTTCTAGCATATTTCTCGCTTTTATCGTGCTTTTGTAGGTAAACCGTCAATTGGGGCGATTTCTACCTACTTTTGATCAACAAAGAAGAAGGTGAATCATTCGGAGGACCCACGGCACACCTTGGGGGCCCACATACCCTTGGGGGCCCTACTCGACGCGCCAAAGCCCTCCCGAGTCAAGGCAAGCGGAACCGAGAAGGAAACAACAAAGTCAAGCGAAGGAAGAAGAAGGATGAGCATCTCACGGTCGTGAAATGCATCTCACGGTCGTGAGATGCTTTGCCAAAAAGGAAGAAAATCGTGCATTTGGTTTCACGACCGTGAAACCCCATTTCACGGTCGTGAAACCTATGTCACGGTCGTGAAATGAACTTCACGGTCGTGACTTATCAGTAAAACTTGACCTTGCTCTGCCAATTCTTTCACGACCGTGAAATGGAGTTTCACAGTCGTGAGACGTCTTTCACGACCGTGAAACCCATTTCACGGTCGTGACTTTGTCAGTCCATGAAGCTTCTCGAGGCCCATCTTTCCTTCATTTTGTAAACCTATATATAGACCCTCTTATGTAATTAAAGGGCACGAAACCCTAGATCTGAAACTTTCATATAATTAGTATTTAATCTTGTATTAATCTTTCCTAATTAAGCAAATTAGTCGGTTAATTAGTGATTTCGACTTGGTTTAGTGTATGAACTTGGGTTATCTCCAAAGATTTGTGACGAAATCTTGGTATTTATATCAAAGTTCTAATCTTTCTCCAAGTTGGTATAATTTCTCTACTTACTCTTGCTTTTAATTAAGTTTTCGTCTCAATTATTGTTATCTACTTATTGTTAATTAGGAAATGTTTAATGTTGTTGTTGTTTTCCTTATGCAATTTTTAGTGAATGTTAATTTCCCTTTGAATATGAGTGAGTAGTGTTCTATCTAGGATTAGTGGGGGATAATGGGTTTTAATGAGGGTTAATCTTTGTTAGTCGGGTTTAAATTGTTGATTAATTGTCTTTCTTCCAACTTTTGCATACTATATGTTTGATGAAATGCTTGTTTGACAATCTTGCATGATTCATGTTTATCGTACATTTCCGTAAGATCGATAGCCTCGGAATATGTTAGGATTTGCATATAGTTGGTGTATCGACTGTGTGTACGCGAGAGCTAGCTTGGTTCGGTATATGGGAGGGATTGTAAGTTCGAGAGTCTCAATCCACCGCGCCCAAGTTTGACTACCCATCAACTATGAACTCGACTCACTAGAACTCGAATTACCCATTTGAACCCATCAATCCTAGACCTTCCTTTTATTGATTCTTACTTGATTATCTTTCTCGTCTTAGATTTCTTTTGTCGTTTTTAATTGTTTTTAATTGTTGTTACCTTAGTTTAGTCAACAAACCCAAAACCCATAATTACTTGTGACTTGCAAGAGACTTTAGTAGACTTTAGATCATTTCTAAGCAACAACCGTCCCTGAGATCGACATCCCTACTTCACAACTATTTTCACTACATCAGAGATTAACAATAATAAATTGAAATAGGGAAGGATTAAAGTGTCTTATAACCAAAAGAGTAAACATTTGGGATTGGATCGAGATGGAAAGATTAGTTCCTCGTTTTAGAGCTAAAACCCAAAATAGATGAAAAATGTCCAATTAGTAAAAAAAAACCTATATCACCATTATCACAAATGAGGGACCGACCCGTCGCAAGCTTGCGACGGGTCAAATCCCCCTCACTAAGAATAAGTGGGGGTGCAAATGGTGCCCCACTTGCCTTGCCACTTGCTCTTTGTGAGGGGGATTGGACCCGTCACAAGCTTGCAACGGGTCGCCCCGTCACAAGCAAGACTTATTGCACCATTATGGCATTATATAGTCTAAATCTAATATGGATTAATGGGCCTCGAATCATAGTTAATACAGATTTTGGCTAAACCGGAGCAGCGAAAAGCGTCCTTGATCGGAAGGAGTATTTATTTTTCGTAATCTATTTTAAATTACATCACGCAAAAAACAACTTATACTTCTTAATAAGAATTTGCATTTGCATAATTGGTTAAGAAAAAAATACCAAAATTGAAACAAGTACGCATTTGATTTAAAGATTCAAGAACAAACGAGTACAAGGTACTTAAATTATTTCTTTTTATTCGTAAACAAGGAAATAACATTTATCCGTTGGCGTCATATCATACGTTAAGAAAACACAAAATTATTTGCTCTCATCAATGTATAAGGAATCACCCAACGACACGAACACGATCATAAATAATGGCACCGCGTATTGTATATCTCTTTTAAACATCCCCGCTACAGGCCCATTGTGCGCATTATCTCCTGAAACGTTTCTTCGCTGTTTGCTGTATTTTTCGTTTCTTCGCTGTTTGCTGTATTTTTCGTTTCTTCATGCTTCCTTGGTCTTCCTTCTTCTCTTGTACTCGTAGTTTGTTGACACTAAGGTAGACTCCAATATAGTCCGTTGCTTTCAATCATGGCTCAAACCTGATCACTAACCTGACATTTAGAATAAGGCACTTGTGACAAGAATCATCCCAATACCACATCCAAATACCGCTTAATTGCACTAAAAACCATTAATTAACTAGTGAATTAATGAGCCTATCAAACCACTACAAAATTGTTAAGGTTCGGTTATCTTTTCATTTTGTTTAAGTTTCAATTTAATTGAGCCCTTTTTTTTCATATTAACTTATGAGTCAATTTTCAATCGGTAGCTTAGGAGTCGTTTGGTTCACAATGGAAAATTGCAATGTCCGGGAAGTTCTAATTACTATGTTATTCTATTTTATGTGAACTTGAAAAAATTGTATACTAGCATATGCGATCACCAATTCCATAAGAAGTTGCACTTACTCCGGGGGGTAAGCAACTTCATCCA
Source organism: Heliosperma pusillum (assembly GCA_022085475.1). NCBI lineage: Eukaryota > Viridiplantae > Streptophyta > Magnoliopsida > Caryophyllales > Caryophyllaceae > Heliosperma > Heliosperma pusillum. Next base: position 17,196 of record JAIUZE010072246.1, on the reverse strand, counting down.
TTGTAGAGGAATTAAAGTTCCTAGAAAATTACAATTCATGTGAATTGAGACAATCAAGCAACTAGCTATTTTTACACTTCGCATGAATTACAATTTAAGTTTTTTATAAGAAACAAAACAAGTGTTTATATTATAAGAAACCAAACAAGTCCTTAAACAAGTCAACTAGTATCATTACATTACATACAAACGAAACTAACTGGTTGACATTATGACATAGCTGGTCTATTTGGATTACGTGAGGGCAAGTGCCCTCCCTTACTTACCCTCGCACAAACCGCCCTTGTCGCAAAGTGCCTGCGACAAGCTCGAAACTTGACTGAGCCAATCTCGAGTTACTCGTAAGTTGTATTCAATGACGAAGTTAGGCCTTGGCCGTATGAGCCTTAAAATGTTGGTGCATTAGTTTACACCTCTCTTTGAGGTCACAAGTTCGACTGTTCGAGGCAAGAGAAGGGTCTATTTTATTTATTTTGCTTCTTATATTTATTATCTTAATTTATGTTGATTGCACGTTTGAATTTTATTTGGAAGGACCCATATTTTTTTAAAGTGACGTTTGTACGATTTTTGTTAAACATTAATTTACCATATTATCGTCTAATAAGAAATTTACTAGTTTTAACCCCGTACAAAATTGCACGGGAGGGTTTTTATGAAAAATAGTAAATATATTATTAACAAAATATACATGATATTAAATTGGGTGGAATTTATGCAATTAGCTAAATATATTTCAAACTTTAATTCTTATAGAACGCGCTTTTGCACTAAGTTAGTATTACACGGCCTTACAATTTTACTTATTGAAATATTAAATATACACTGAATGAAAAACGGTAAAACAAAAAGTAATAAAAGGTGTACGACTTGTACGTATACTTAAAATTGGATACTAATTAAAAATGTTAGAATCTACTTCGTATGATGAAATAGGTAACAACTGATCTAATATGAAAACATGTAGCAAACAAAAGAGACATTGTGAGTCACAATTTATAATATAAATGGTACGAAATTAAATCAAGAGGTATGACAAAAAGATCTCTCAATAATTTACTGTGATACCGTCTCTCCAAAGTTTCTTTGTGAACTATCCATGTTTGAAAAGGGGAATATTTGTCTTAAACTGATTTACACTAATTTAGCGTAAAATGATTTTACACAAGACCAACTCTTTTTCAGGTAACCCAACAATTTAAAACCTCTATTTCCCTAAGATTAATCAATAATTTCACGACCTCTCTTCACATTCATGTGTTAATGATGATAATTCAAACAAATCCAACAATAATTTTTTTTTTTTTAAATGATTTGCTCCTAGACATAGATCTCCCGTATCTTGGCCAAGGTTCAGACATGAAATATTCGATATTTTATTTATTTTTGTTAAATCTATTGTGATTTTCATTTCAAATAGTAAAAAATTGAGATAGAAAGTATTCCCCCGGTCTTAATTATTTGTATATATTTTATTACAATATCTAAGTTAAAGTTTAAGAAATTGATAGTGTCGGAGAGAATAAGATTTAAAAGTGAATGGTAAAATTGAGAAAGTAGGAAAAATGTCAACGACACATAGTTTTTTGTTGAAGTTTTATAAAAACTCCCCAAATATTTTCAATCTTTTTTTCGAGTACAGGATTATTTGGACACGTCTTTAATTGCCCAAATGAGTTATATAAGGCAAATAAAATTCATGAAAAAGCCAAAATAAATACACAAATTCTTATTTAAGACGGAGGTATCCGTCTTAAGCTTAAGACGGATACCATATTCTCTCACAAAATACCCATCAAGGGTGAGTGGAGAGCACATGGGGGGTGCCCACCTTGTCCCCTCTACCCATTTCCTCTCACAAAATACCCGTTACAAGATCCGAGCCGTCTTAAGCAAGACCTACTGAAATAAATAATGAAGCCAAAATATATAGTAAAAAAATACACATGAAAAGAAGTAGACTTAAAGAAAATAGTGAAGCAAAAAAGGTGGGGTTCACCACTACTTCTATTCCTCATATTTGTACATAGCAAAAAAAAAAAGTTAGTGATGACGTGGGTGAATGTAGAGGCTTTAAAAGTTTAAGTTTTAATATATAAAGGATTATTTTTTATACTTTAATTTTATTCATTTCAGTTATTAATAAACTCTGGCTCTTTATACTTTAATTTTTTATACATCAATTTACCTTAAAATCCTAGCTTCGTCTATGGCTATCTCGTCTCTTTATCAACCCAAAATCAACCTCATTACTTCATTAGTACCTAATTTCCCCGCAGTGAGAAACAATACATACGACTAAAATGCGTACGGTCGGAATAATTTAGTAGACATACAGAATATACAGCTTGCACTTAGTTGTTACTTGTTCCCCTGCGGCAACTCCCAAACATTGTAAAATTAACAATGTCTCACACTTCTCCAGATTAATTACTTACTCCAGATTAACAATACATCAGAATCTGTCGCAATTAGATTCTTTGTTCTCTCTTTTCATTTGACACAACAGTCCTTTAAATAATTCACTACTAAGCTCTGTTCTTTTCGGCCGAAATGAGTTGAACAGAGTTAAATGGAGGTAAGCGTAATTGAACTAAATTGAATGGAGCCGAATTGAAGTAAATAAAGTTGAAGTAAGACTTAATTTTGTGAAAAGATGAATTGAATTTAACTGGGTAAAACTAAACTAAACTGTGTTGAATAGAGACGTGTTGAAATTAAACGAGCTGAAATTAAGCCTTAAAAAACATGCTCTAATTCGGATAAGGTCATAAAAAAGTAGTACTAAAGTTTATTTCAAAATAATTCAACCCAGTATTACCAAATTGGACCGTTTTTTTGGGTACAAAATCGGACCGTTGGTGTGTTATATATGCACAAAATCAACACCACCACTAGTAATCCTGGGCGATCCGTCCTAAATGAGAATTTGTGTTTAAAAATAGAGATGCTGAATAAAATAAATAAAATTGGAACAAATGTAATTAAAAGCAAACCAAACGAGTTTGCCTAATCGATTTCTATTCATATAAGAGTAATAATTGGCATAAACAAAACACATCTAACAAATGAATCAATGAATATTTCTACATATAAGACTATAATAAGTAACGACTAAACCAAAGTAGAGCATTTAGAAGTAGCTGGATCATACAAAGCAGGCAACAAATACTTCTTCCCATTAACACCATTTGCATTATAACTCGCTCCAGTACTTGAATCCACCAACAAATCACCCGCATAACCCGGGTACGCTCCTTTACCGTATACTCCCGTACAAGCCGAACCGATCTCCAGTGGCGCTTCTTTTGGACCTTGATAAAACCCGTTTCCAAACGGGTTTGTTACGGTCCCGGCCAATAATGTGGCTAAGTTCATCACCATCCCATCTAGGCCCACATCGTTATTGGGTGCAATCAATGGTGGGCTTTGTGGGCCGTAGATGGGCTGGTGAAATGGCCAGGCGCATTGTCCTGGACATTGCGCCTCGGAATTACCTACCCAAATGTAGGCGAACTTTCGTGGCCCCTTTCCGCTCGAGGAGTGTGTACCGCACCTGCTCGAGCAGAACATTGGGGCCACAACATCAGACGCGGTCAATACTATATTGACCGCGTTAACACGCTGGCCTTTTGAAGTGAGCGTCACAATTTGCTTGTCAGTTAACGACTTTCCGAATGAGTATGTCTCGTCAATGACTTGTTTCCCTAAAGTGAGTGAAAGGGAAGATTGTTTTTTGTTAGCCAAATGGTAGTATTTACCAATAGAGTTCCACCACGTGGCAACAGATGGTTGGTGGTTTAATTTGGTGGATGAGAGAGAAGTGATGAAATCCGACACAATTCCTCGTTGTGTCGGAGTGAATTTACCGTACCAGATTAGGTTAACGGATATTTTACCGGATAAAAGCGGACCTCGGTGGTATTGGAGGAGTGAATCAACATTTGGCTGTTGTTCATGTAACTTAGTTCTAGCTGAAGTAAGGGGTATAAGGGCAATAAAAATGCAAAAGATTTGAATTAATTTTTGAGACATAATGTTTTCTTCTTATATTATTAATCGGGTTTTAAGAGGGGTTTTAGTAAGAGAGTAGAAATATACTCCGTATTTAGAAATGATTGAATGAGTGAGTAAGAAAGGAGATGTGAAGGGGTATATATATAGGGGAGGTTAAAGAGAAGAGATTAGAGACGTTAAAGGAAAGCGCAAAGAAGAAGACACGCAATTTAGTTTAGCACGAGAAAGGGTGTGGTACTACGAAACAAAGGGTTATTACTGTTTACAGCTTATTGGATACGCTTGGTTGGCTAGCTAGCTATGGGCTGGCAATATTTAATTAAATCTACAACGTATACTCTTGAAAAAGGTGCATAAATTAGGCTAATTGGTTATTTTCACTTTTAAAAGCTTGTTAAGCAACTGAGTTTATTTTGACATGTGACATCATATCTAAAAATAAGATTATTTTCAGACTTTTGTTTCAGGCTGAGTTTACTTTTTAAAGCTTGTTAACTTAGTGAGTTTACTTTTTAAATTAGGCTACTTTATTTTCACATGGGAGTTTAATCTAAGACTTTCTTTTTTCGGGCCGAGTGATTATATTTAGACTTAGGTGAAATTTGAACTTTTATACGGAGTAATTTATAATGGGAGCCTAATAGATCAAATTCTTTCGCTGGTTTTTTTTATTATTGAATTAAGTATAAACTTAATTTCTTTGTAAATCGATAGTGACTATCCATTCTTTCGCATCTTTTTTTAAAATGCATCTTTTTTTAAATGTATTAAGTACTCCCTCATATTTCATGTATTATTCCATTTTCATTTGAACTCTAAAATTAAAGAAATGAATTTGCACCACACAAAACGCTATACCCACATGCAATTAAATATAAACCACACAAAACACACAACCCCACCTCAAAAAACGAAATAGGGAAGAAAACATGAATGGACCAATTAGGAAATAGGGAAGAATAGATGGAATAAGAGGGAGTATTAAGTTAATTCCGTCACAAGCTTAATTCCGTCACAAGCTGAAGATAGATAGTATCCATCTCACAATATGCAAGTGGAAGGGTAAATTGAGGGTAAATGGATGATCCCATTTATCCTAATATTTATATATTGTGATAGGGATGCTATTGCCCGTTTCAATGAGAATTGAGTAAATTTAGATGGATTTGATCCTGGATTGTCAATTCAGTCAGTTGTCATACTTGACTAGGATTTGATCCGGGAAAATTATAGAGCTATTTTACTAATTTACTAAAATGGGATTGGTTAGGCATCTAAAGAAGTAAAGTCAAATAATGTCCGCTCAAATTGAGACACAAAACAAAGAGAGTGTGTAGTTGGATGAGGTAGAAGAGAAGAGAAGAGGAAGAAGGGAGAGACAGGCTGGAGGCAGAGAGGTGAAGACTGAAGAGTGAGTGAGCAGTCCAACTGGCAACTCGTTGGAACCCTATCCTTGCTGCCTTCACTTTTTAATTAACAGTAATCAACATTCAACCCGACGCGCATCAGGTAAGCCACAAATAAGATGGATACAATCTCTGTAGCTGAAAACGGATAGCACCCCTCTCACAATATGTAAGTGAAAAGGGCTTAAAAATGTTTAATTGAACAAAGTCTAAAATATTATAGTAACTCATAATATTTTATAGTGTTGAAAAATTTATTATAAAACTTAGAAACTGCACCACTATTTGAAGTACATCAAATGTGTTAGGGTGCAACCCTTGTCCCACATCGGTAGAGTAAAGGTCAAAGGTGATTTTTATAAGTGTCCATAAAATATAATATTACGATTCCTTTTGGGAATGAGTCCAAAAGTAAATCCGTGAGGCGGGCCCAAAGCGGTCAATATCGTACTATTATGGGCAGGGACACAGGTATTACAGGGGCCCAACATGAGGTTTTCACGCTTCCGCGTCAACAAGTGGTATCAGAGCCGAAGGTTCAACTTGGGCTAGACACAAGAAGAAGCATCGAGTCAAGACTTGAAGGGTGTTTTACACTATAAGGCGTGTAACTCCTACTAGCTCGAGAAAGAGCTAATATACGTTCGCGAATGCGACATGGGTCTAACGGTGATCAGACAGGCCGTCCAAGAGAAGTTTGTCAGCGACCGGACGAGGTGGGCTGAGACTTAATGGAGGCAACAAAAGCGGTCCATGGTAAGTCCAAAGGCGCCCAGGGGTGCCCCGCTTAAGGGGAGCTTATCAAGACTTGGTGATGCTAAGGGTGTCTAGAAGTTGGGGTTGTATGGTGAGGAGGTCTTCCATAAAAGTCAAGGTCCGAGTCAAGATGATTATACTTGGTTTGAGGGGAGGATTGTTAGGGTGCAAACTCTTGTCCCACATCGGTAGAATAATGGTCAAATGTGATCTTTATAAGTGTCCATAAAATATAATAGTACGAGACCTTTTGTGAATGATTCTAAGAGTAAATCTGAGGGCTTGGCCCAAAGCGGACAATATCGTACTATTATGAACCGTGGACACGGGTACTACAGGGGTCCAACACGAGGTATTCACGCTTCCGCGTCAACCATGTTTTATTTCCTAATTAAGATCAGTATTTACTATTTGTAAAGTGATTTTACAATTAATGAAATATTGTAAAATTATCCATACAAAATAGTGTTGTCCTTATTGCAAGATATTATTGTGGGTGAATTTTATTTATAGTTAGATTATTTATATCAATGTTTATGTTGCTATATGCATTATGCAATACGGAATAAATATCAGTATTTTTATCTTATTATTAATGTTTGTAATTTTTTAGTGGACAAATGAAAAACTCAATGTTACTAGTGTTAATGACAATTTTACTCGCTTAATTACTGAAAATAAACATAATTGTGTTATGTATATTTGTGTTATTCCAATTTTTGCTCATAAAACATTCATACAAACTTATTTTACAATAAATTTTATAAATGATTTGAAGCTAAGGTTGTCTCAAAATCCTTAAAATATTGATTGCTATTAATAATTAATAAAACTTAAAAGAAAGAAAACATTTTTGTTATAAAATGTCAGAAATAAATACACACATTAATACATTATTCCAGCTGGTGCATGCAAAGCACGTGACAGGTACCTGCCTCCCTTTGTCAGTGCAACCTCAGTAAAGGACATAAATACCCTTTAAATCTAATTATCTTGTTTTATAGTTTTATCACAAATTCTTATTGAGGACGGACATATCCGTTTTCAATGAAACCAAATGCGAGGGCAAGTTAAGCTACATTTGGTTCGTAACTTGTCATCTCACTTGCCTTTTTGTGAAAGTGAATCTGACCCGTATTCTTTGAAGATGAATATGCGGTGTTTTTAACGAGACCAAAGGCACTTTTATTAGGTGTGTACTCCGTATCTACGTACTCCGTAATAATACTTGAGCAAAGGCTGCTGATTATATATTGAATATGAAGGGTCAGTGTTGATGAAGAGAGCCGTTATGGGCTTCGGAGGTTCTGCCCATGAATTCAAATACTCGCCCATCTCTCAGGAAAACAAAGAAAAGGCAGTGCTCAGTGCTCACTGGACCATCTTCTGTTCTTGACACGATTTTTTGTCAAATGGTAGTAAAGTTGAAAATTTATCTACAGAGTACTCATACACTGGACCCGGCGAACTGACCTGACCTAAACTGACCGAACCTGACACGACACCCGAACTCAAGATCCGAGCTTGACTCAGAACTCGAAATAACCCGATCCAATATAACTTGAATGTTTATTGTTGCACACATATTATTATCTATAAAAAAACTTGATAATACATGATCCCAACCCAAAATGACCGGCTCGACCCAAACTCTTGCAACCCGAAAATACCGACCAAATTTCGATCGGGCGGTAGAAACTACCGACCAAATTTACTGACCGATTTTAGTCGGATGTTGACTTTCATAAAATGGTCGGAGACAAGTTTTAGCATTGACATGCAATGTAACATAAACTAGAAAAAAAATCATAAATAAGACTTTTGAATTTTTACTTGGTCAGCGGGAGCGAGCACATAATGATCCGTGTATCCAATGTAAATACCTAAGAAGAAAAATGCATTTCTTTTACCGTTAATACTAGGAGAAGGTTTATCAAATATAGTCCAAGTGTAAGAATTATGGGCCTATATACAATATATGTGGACTATATAATTAATCCGGTAATAATTGTATTTATGCGCTATCTATTAAGTTACGCCCAAATATAAAGTGATCCACTACGGTGTATAAGATATGGGCTGATTATTATACGTCTTAAAAAGTATGGGCCAGACTTTCTATTAGTGTAGATACCCTTTAGGTTTCTAATGCATGATGGTCGCATTAAACTAAGGAGACTATATAAAGTCACCTGGGTTATGGTCCCTGGTAGCACACAATAACCTAATCTCCTCGTCTCCCATCAATAGAGAGATCCCTATGGTATGTGTGTCTACTAGAAGACCTAATCCCGAAGACCGTCCATTCAGGCGGTTCATCCCAACCTTTCGTCATAAAATAAGGTACGCTTCCGCATCTAGTATTTACCGAGTAATTTAGTATGAAGTTTACGGTCTCTATTCGGATTAAATCTAACACCAAGTCCCAAAAATAGAATTAGTAATGTAAATGTTATCTCTCCTAGGAACAAATCTGACGTTGAATTCAATCAATGAGCTAATTATATGTATATATGCAAATATGCAATATGAAGTCATGCTAACAACTTTCCATTTATTATCTTTTATTCAACATTCGATTCTCATATCATAATATATTAATATGGGGAGTGCTAGGGCGACACCGGGTGTTACCGAAACTCGGTAACACCCTAATAAAAAAAATAGAAAAAAATTAAAAATGAAAAAGTAGTTTTAGTTTTTGCGCCAATATCGTAGGGATAAAACCGTAAATCACAATCTATTAGATTAATAAAATTAAAAATAAAAGATACAAATTTAAACTAAAGTATATCTAATCTAATACAGTACTACGTATTATACATTACATATCATAACACACACATTATCTTCATCAAATCCTACAATTTACTTATCGATTGAGGTATGAATGTATATACTGAGATTTGACACGTTTATTATTCGCTTAAGTAGATTTTATAAGAAATGTATTTTTTTTAGAACAATTGATCTACTAATGCCACCATAGTCCATAACTAGGTGAATACATGCTACTCTTGTCATCATTAGTTTATAAATCATGTATCAGGGTCAAAGGCTAAATCCTATATGAACGATCAATGATGTTGATGTATTGTTCCACATATATGATATCGCACAACAATATTGCAGAATTTTTCAATTATTTTTTTAAAATTATTATTCTCTTTATTGGTAAACTAATTAATTACTGTTAAATTCCTCAATTACCCTTTAGCATTTAGTTTGAAATTTAAATTTTGATGGAGGGAAAGCAAAATGTATAAGTAAATTACAATATTAACCCGGATGTCGCTTAACTTGAGTAACACCCGGTGTCGCCATCTCATTTTCCTATTAATATGTATTCAGGTGGACGTTCCCCTTACACTTGAAGGATCATCCACCTCATTTCCATTTAGTCCTTCTCTTTTTAGTGTAAGGAAGACATCTTCTCAGAGGACACAGGGTATTTTTCTATATCTTAACTTCCAATTCGCAAACAATAGGACATTTTATTTTAAACATTCATTATTTAGAAGAATTCATTAGATGTATTGTATTTAGGCAAATGTAATGGGAGTGAATATAGTCAATATATGCATAAAGTGGTACAAGAATCACAAGTTTTTGGCATGTTCATGAATCTTGCAAGGATTCATATCGGAATGGGGAGCACAAGTTATGGGAATTTTCGCCCATATCACATTATCACCCAAATACATTGTACTCGTAAGTCATTAACCTCATTATCCACTCAACCAAATACACCATACTAGTTACGCAGTTAACCAAACATGGTCACATCCTCAATCCTGGAGGACTCCCCACATATGTAATCAACATTATAAATTAACAAGTTGATAAAATTACTAGTATGGATTCCGCGCTAATGCGCGGTTTTCTAGATAGAGATATAAGAGAATTTGACAATTAAACCACTAATTTTTTAATTTTATTATAAAATTACTATTAATAATTTTTTGTATTAAGATATACTGTGTATATGTTAAATAATTTTTTTTAAAATAACTAAAATTTAAATGTTAACATAGTACGGAGTAGGAATATATATATTATGATAAAGTGTGAGAATTATATATATAATTCGAATATTTTTTCGTTTAGAAATTACGAATACTAATTAACCTGTACTCCGTAGTACATAAGTTTGTATCAAAAGCATCAAAATGAAAAGTTTATATCAAAAGACGGAATAGTAAAATTATTTATCGAAAGGGTTTGATAAAAAAAATAGTGTTCATGGTCAATTGGTCATCATGTCAGTTTTAAGTATAATAACAGTAAAAAATTTCTATCATATCATACGTATAATTAGCGTAATTTCATTTATGTGACAAAGTCATAAAATCTTATTAATATTTTTATGCAATTTGTAATATATTATAGCCTTTTTAAACAGAATTTCATTTATGACTTAGATGTAAATATAGCATAATGAAGTCTAATTATAGAATAATTCATTTAGGCGGGAAAATTTTAGCAATCTCTTATTCTTTTAGTATAAGGGAGATTACTCGTACAAGTTATTACAATTTACAAGTTGATTAAATTCTTATATATTTAAAGGTGTCTTTAAGGGTGAGAGACGTGGGTATTAGAGCTGATTAAATGGCCCAGACCTGATGATCCAACTCGATTCGACCTGATTTTTTCTTGGGCCTGGGCCTTAAATCTGGCCAAAAGAAGCCCGTGGTCTGGTTCAAGAAAAGGCCGACGAATTTAGGGTTGGGTATGGGCCGAATACCCGGCCCAATATAATATAGTCAATGACGTTTTCCAAATTAAATGTTTGGTACGGTAGGTAAGGTGGTGTCGTGGTGATGTCTCGTTTTGGGAAGTGGCTGAATCAAACATATATTGGGAATTTTCATTATATAATGATCGTTGAATATACACTTGTGTATCATTCTGTTTCCTATTAGCCATCTAGACTTAGTTTCGAAAATGTCTTGTATTTAGATAAATGTAACGGGATCAAACAACTAAAAAGCCCGTTTTAGCCCGAAAGGGTCGGATTTGGGCCGATCAAAGAGTTGCCTGCCACTCCCCCCTCCCCTGCTTAAGACGAGTCCATCCCCCCTCATAAAAAGCAAATGAGGGTAAATGAGAGGCAAATGGAGCCCCATAACTCGCTCTTTGTGAGGGGGGCATGACCTGTTTTAAGTTTGCGACGAGTCGTCCCATCACAAACGAAAATTTGTGATTCTTAGTAGGTGAAGACATGAAGTTATTCGTCGACTTTAAAATTACGAGTTTTACAAGAAAATATGACCTAACTTAACCACAATTCGGGGAGTTTTATGAATCAATTTATATTGTATTCTTTTTCTTCTAACACAATTTATCATGATCTGGGTTGCTGTGATAATAGTTTGCCTAAAGGACACATGTGCTAAAAATTGGGCGTCCAAAAAAAATGACAACGTTTATTGCCTTTGCAAATTGCACTCATTTGCTACAAATAACAAAGTTTATAGGTAAGATTATAAAGGTGACCAGTCTGACCTGAGTCAAACCCGGTCCGACAGAACCCGAGAATATTGCAACTTAAAACCGAATCCAATAACGACCTGACCCAAAACTGACCCGGCCAGATATATCATTTGACCCAAAAACCCGACCCAAACCCGGCTGAGCAATTGCCACCTCTAGGCAAGAATAAGAAAAGCCACAAAAGCGTCCCAAAACAGAAGGTATATGGGTCGCCATTTACGATCTAGTTTTGTAAGGGAGTTGCTTTTTGTCGCCCGTGTTTTACTAATATCGCCCGAATTTGAGCTTCGACTTTCCAATTTTACCCCTTATCTATCTTGTCTCTTTATTTTCCAATTCCATCTCCTCTCTTGTTTATCTATAAACTTAGTAACTCAACTACATAACTTAATAATTTTCAATCATGAAGGACGACTATTAACCAGCGAGAAACGAGATAGATTAATCAAATTCGATCATACACTTTCATAAGTTCAGTAGCAAATTTCCAATTTGATACAATCGTACAATTTATGCGTATAAACCGTAGAAGGCGTAGAATTATAGACCGTAGTTGGACTTTGTACTCGATTGCCGTCTCCGAGCTGTTCCGGTGATCGTACCATCATAAGCTCAACAGTTTTAAGGGTTGTTCGTGCGTATCAGTCAACACATCCATCGTCAATTCGTTTCCCGAGGACGGCACAGTCACCGTCCGTTCGTTTCCCAAGCACGACAAAGTCGCATGGGTAACGTCACTACTACACGAAGCAATGCAAGGTGAGTGTGCTATACACGACAAAACAAAGACTATAACGTCTGATTTACGCGACATGACCACTGCATGGTCGTCAGACTTACACGTCAGTACCGCGGCTCTGTCATCTGATGCCGGATGCCATCCTTTCGTCGTATCTTAATTGTTTTCGTTATCGTCGTAAATTGGCAACTGGTTAAACAAAGGTGAATTTGAGAAATATGATTGGCAGAATTTTAGAAGTACGGTACTACGGTAGTAGATTTTGATGTCCGATGCAAATGGATTGTTTAATGTCTAAGGGAAATTTTATGATTGTTTAATTGTATTAAGGGCAATTTTGTAAATTACTCGGGCGATATAAGTAAAATTCGGGCGATAAAAAGAAAAAGTTTTCATGCTTTAGAGTTTAGGGTTTTGGGCTTTAAAAATAATTCACGTTAGTTTTGCTCTTGAACGAAGGAAGTCAGCCCAATGAATCCCCACGAAGTAGTGCTTGGCTCTTTCCTTCGGTTGAAGATGCCACGATTTTAGTGTAAGTCGCGATTTAATCGCAAATTTTAACTTAAAACGTATATGTTTGACTTAAGTTTAAATTAGGTTAATTCATATAAATAAGAGTTATACACCCGTCTTAAGGGAGATTAAGTGTCCTATGTCCTTGTTCCTTATTCTTCATCAGTCTTTAAATATATAAGATCTGATTTCCATATTAAATTTTGTTTGCATCATTCTTACACCAAAAGAAAAATAGTCATCTTAAAACAAATTTAAAACAATCTTATGTTTTATTTTTTTAGTTAGCAAATAGTATTTTTACCGACAGTTAGAGTTGGGACAATTAGGACAATCACCTTTCCGATACTGAAACCAACTTAATCAATTACGAAGTATCGTTGAGAATATTTTTATTTTCTAGAAGTTGTGTGCAACAAGATTTCTTCTATATAATAAGAAGTGGTTGCTCCGTTAATGGCACTAAAACACTTGAATTCTAAACGAGATTTTGTAAACCATTCTTTCAACAAAGTATTCGCATTGTTTTTGCAAAAGATTTGTGTCGTGTCATTTGAACCATTCCGAATACTTAACTTCTTATATAGTTATATACATAAGGTTCCATTATTCAAAGTTGTGAACCATATAAGGAGATAAAAGATTTGTAAATTTTAGATTTGTGAGTGAGAGATTTATTAGGGTACGAGATTGTATTCGAGTCGCACAATCGGGATTGATCGTGGGGATTTTCTTTGTAATCGGGTAGGATTATTAAAAAGAATATTAATAAGAAAGATAATGAATGTTGACAATTAAACCTTTAGAGTGCTAGTCGAAGCACTTAATTTGTGTGTTCTTGTTCTTTTAATTTACTTTTGTTTCGTTCTTTCATTTATAATCTCAATTTCACTGCGTTATAAATCAGTTCAGCAGATTAACTTCTTTTGAACAGTCACCAAGACTGTTCAATTTGCATGTGTACTGATTTCTGGTTTGCCAATAGTGCTTTCAGCCGATTTAACTTTAAAAAGGGTACTTAATTCACCCCCCTCTTAAGTATATGATCCATAAATAACTCAACTCAGTTCATAAGTGTATAAAATACAAATTTGGCTTTATACATACCTAGGCTTCACGATATATGTAGTCGATGATTCCAATGATAGCGTTATATTTGTAGATCTACTTTCAGGAGTTGTTGTCTCGTTACTTTCTCTTGGTCTATTTGTCGATTGTTCGCTTGTATGAATTGTATCGTTTCTCAAATACCAAAATTTCTCTTTAAATGCAAAAATTATTATTTGAGTTTTCCCACCAGTAAATAATATTAAAAACAATACATAACACAAATGCACAATAAAAATTACAATAATCTTTTTTTTTTTTGACAAACGGATACAGATAGCCTATACTGCCTTAAGGGCAACATTGATAGCTATCCAGATATAGGATCTAGGATAGAGATTAATAGCTAAACATTTTGACATACCTAAAACTGATAAAACGTAAATAAGAAACACAGCTACATGTAACAACCCGAAAAGTACCCGATTTTTCTAGTAAAAATATTTACTAACACTTTTCTATAGAACTTAAGTTTTTAAAATAGGAATTTTTGTTCCGAGTCTTATTTTGAAATTCCGCGTTCGTATTTGGAATTTTTGAGAGATTTCATGAAAAGACCGTTTTTAGTCATCTTTGACTTTTCTTGACTTTTAAGTCGTCTTTGACTTTTCTTGACTTTTTAAAAGTCGTCATTGACTTTTCTTGACTTTTAAGTCGTCCTAAACTTTTCTTGACTTGTAAGTCATCTTTGACTTTTCTCGACTTTTCAGTCAACTTTGACTTCCGTTGACTTTTCCCGACTCGTCTCATAAGTATGAAGACCGAAATTTTATTTAAAAAAATAATATTTTTGATTGATTTTTATTTAGATTTATTAAGATTTATCATAATTTAATATAATTATTTTGAATTTATTCGGAATTTAAAGAATAACGTTTACGGTTTTAACCGAACGTCATTTAACTATTCCCGACTCATCGTAAATCCCGTAACAAATTCGAAACTCGACTTTGGCATGAGTCACGCGGCCATGTCATCGTTTTCCACTCACTTGAGATATTTAATTCTTTCGATTAAACTAATACAAATATCTTAGATATTTGTTACTTTATCGATCCGTCAACGGAGATTACGCAAATCGAGAAAAATCAGACCCGGTATCATCATGTACCACACGGCTCTCCTCTCCTTTCCTCTCCTCTAATAGACCTTGATATTTTCATTTCTTTTGATTAATATATCATAATATCTAGATATTATTTCACTTTATCGATCAGTTAACGAAAATTACGCAAATCGTTTACAAAACTGACCCGTCTAGCACAAGACCACACGGCTCATCCACCCTCTAATAGGGCTTGATATTTTCATTATTTTTCATTACTATATCATAATATCTTGATATTTAGTGTAATTAACTTTATCGTTAATTATCTTTAATCGTTTACCGTAAAATAATTATTAAACGCGAGTCAATTACGTAACAACAATTTCAAAATCCGACATCCCTTTTTGCCTATAATTACACGGCACACACACACCCACATTACTCACAAACACCTTTTCATTTTACAATAAATCAAATAAAGATCAAAATATCACTTTATTTATGTTCTTCGTGTTCTTCGTCGTTCATCAATTGTTCTTCATCGTTCTTGAGCAAAACCTTCATAAAATCTTCATTTCTTAATTAAATCCGTCCTAACTTATAATTCTAGGATCTCCTCTTCGCTCCTCCTCTTCACGTACGGTTGATTTCAATTCCGACAAAATCGTTTTCAACACTTTAATTATGGAAAATCATATTTTTGTTCTAATAATGTTTTCTTGTTATTTTTTTTATAGGGGAAGATTTTGAAGACGAGTTTGGAGACTCGTATATTTTGGGTGAAGATTAGTAGGAGGGTTTCTTGGTTTATACTTCTTATTTTGATGCTAATTGGTTTTTCTAGCTAAGGTAACGATTCCGAGTTACTCGACGGATATAAGTTACATAGCTCTTATTAGCTTTTGTTTTCTTTAGTTTTGGTTCATCTTTAGTTTTTGTTCATATTATTATGATTTTATGATTTTTAGTTAGTAACATGTTAAGTAGTAGTTATTATGGTGTTTTATGATTTTATAACATGTTGGTTGTTCTTGATGAAGTTGGATGATTCTTCATAATCATGATTTTTGTATGATTGATGGTTGTTTTGATTGTTTAAAAATGGATGTTGTTAATTAAAAACATGTTAGAATTAATTGGGAATTTAGGGTGGTTGTTTGGTGGTGGCCGGAAATAGTGGTGGTGGTGAACCGGACCAAACCGGCCGGTCCAGGCCGGTTCAGACCCGGTCTGGGCTGGTCCAAGGTGGGTCCGGGTTTTGGTCTTTGGGTTGTGTCGATGTTTGATTGTTATGTGGTTGTTTTGACGGGTTTTAATTAAGTTAAGCATGCGGGAAATAATTAAGAAACGGTTTTTTGTAAAAAGTATAAAATCTGCCAAAACAGCCCATTTAGGCCGTGGGGCCCAGTTCAGGCCCATGTGGGGTCCGGCCCAACTCAGCCCGTGGGTCCCACTTTGGGACTTGTGACGGTTTTTGAGTTATCGTCATTTTTATCGTGTTTTGGAATATTTAGCAAGTGGGGAATATTAATACGTAAAATATTTAATTAAAAAGGTTTTTCATAAAATTATTATTTCTCACATGTTAGAAATTATAAGACGAGATCGTAGTTTATTGTGATATCCTTTAAGTCAAGCGGGGTTTTACGTAAGATTTAATAATTCACATGTTAGAAGCTTTATTAAAAGAACATGTAATGAATATGTTGATTTTATGTCTATGTGATAAAGACTCTGTTTCTAGCCGGTTTGATCCAACGGGTTTGGTCAAACTAAGATCTAGTCAGCCCCGATTTGACTGATGACCCGTCGCGGGACTAGGGTCGGGGATTTGTCTTCGAGTAAGGTTTTATTTGATTATTGAATTAGCCTTAGTAGATATGAGGCGATATGATATTTGGTTATTATTTATATGAAATTAGTCACATGATAGGATGTTTTTCCCGTGACTGTTTTATTATATGGTTGGTGTCGTGTTGACTAAGTACCCATAGAGAATTATGAGTATATGGCGTCTTGACCATGCTAATTCTAAATGAGTAGCTTGGACCACGACATTGATAGGTCCGTACTGTCTTTAACGAGTATATAGTTCAGGGTTAATAGCTTTTGTG
>JAIUZE010072245.1:0-19515 GCA_022085475.1 Heliosperma pusillum | reverse complement strand
TTAAAAAAATTATTTTTTTAAATAAAATTTCGGTCTTCAAACTTACAAGGCGAGTCGGGAAAAGTCAACGAAAGTCAAAGTCGACTTAAAAGTCAAGAAAAGTCAAAGATGACTTAAAAGTCAAGAAAAGTTTATGACGACTTAAAAGTCAAGAAAAGTCAATGACGACTTTAAAAAGTCAAGAAAAGTCAAAGACGACTTAAAAGTCAAGAAAAGTCAAAGATGACTAAAAACGGGATTTTCATGAAATCTCTCAGAAATTCCAAATACGAACTCGGAATTTCAAAATACGACTCGAAACAATAAATTCTATTTTAAAAACTTAACCAGGCTGAAAAGTATCCTTAAGAAATTTTACTAGAAAAATTGGGTACTTTTCAGGTTGTTACAAGGTCGTCCAAGAGAAGATTGCCAGACGTCAGCACCCCTATGAGGTGAGATGAGGCTTCGAAAAAAGTCCAAAGGCGGTCCAATGTTGGTGCTCAAGCAATGGATGCGACCCTATCTAGGATACATTAGAGGCAAAAGAGTTTGGTATGCATGTGTAACACAGTTTCAAGTGGGATACATGGACATGCATGAACAAGAGCATGTGAGAGCTCTCACTTGATCAGGTGGTGACATGTGGTGCAAATATGGTTAGGTAGCATAATGTGTCGGTTAAAGGGATATTATACAGACTTGGTGATGCTAATTAACGATGTCTAGAAATTGAAACTAAAGGGTATGGAGAGTTCTTTACGAAGGTCCAAGGTCCGGGCTAACATGATGGTCCTTAATTTGAGCAGAGGATTGTTAGGGTGTAAACTCAAGTTCGACATTAGTAGTTAAAGGTGAAACATTTTTATAACTGTCCTCCAAATATAATAGTACGAAGTCTTTTTAGAAGAAGTCAGGAGTAAATCGGTGAAGGCTTGTCCAAGACGAACATATATATAATATCGAACTATTAAAGACTGTAAACAGTAACGAACAAGGGCCCAAAAAGAGGTTATCAACACTAATGCATTACAAAGTACTGTAGTATCAATGAAACTGGCAATTAATTGTGGCCTATCTCGACGTACCTTTTTTGTTATTTTTACACATTTATAATTATTAGAATATGTTAATATTCTGTTTATATCATGTCCATACTTAGTGTAATTTGTTACCTATTTCCTAGTGTTTAGTTGCTAATTTATAGTGATTTGTATCCCTTATATTAGGATAGTAGTTGAGCTAACCTAGGAATCGTTTTGTATATATTGGATGTTTGTAATCCTTGGCAAATCAGGCAATATAATTATTTCAGTACAAAGAGAATTAAAAATGCTAGAGCCGGGATCAAATAATGGCTCTCTTCCGTGCTGAATTCGCAATGACGGATCTTGGCCCGCTTAATTTTTTCCTTAGTATAGCAGCTATTCGTCATAAAGAGGGTCTCTTCCTTCATCAGAAAAAATATGTGGAGGACATTCTTACTCGGGCTCATATGTCGCGATGCAAATCAGCCCACACTCCCGTGGACACTAAGTCCAAATTGAGTGCCGACGCATGCCCTCCAGTTGCGGACCCCACCCTATTCCGTAGCATGGCCGAGGCCCTGCAATATTTGACCTTCACACGACCCGATATCTCATACGCAGTGCATCAAGTATGTCTACATATGCACGATCCTCGAGAAGCTCATTTTGGTGCGCTGAAACGAATCATTCGTTATCTCCGAGGTACGTCACACTTTGGCTTGCATCTCTCGGTTTCATCCACCTCGTCCCTTGTTGCGTACAGTGACGTCGACTGGAGTGGCTGCCCGGATTCGCGCCGCTCCACTTCCGGCTATTGTGTTTATTTGGGTGACAATTTAATATCATGGTCCTCCAAACGACAAGCGACCGTCTCGCGTTCTAGCGCTGAAGCTGAGTACCGTGGCGTTGCTAATGTGGTTGCGGACTCTTGTTGGATCCGTAACCTCTTGCTTGAACTTCAATGCCCAATTCGTAAGTCCACAATTGTTTATTGCGACAATGTCTCAGCCATTTACTTGTCTGGTAACCCGGTTAATCATCAACGCACTAAGCATATCGAAATCGATATCCATTTTGTCTGGAAAAAGGTTGCTCTTGGCCAGGTTAAGGTTCTTCATGTTCCGTCACGCTATCAGTATGCCGACATATTTACTAAAGGCCTGCCCAAAGCTCTTTTTGACGATTTCCGATCTAGTCTCAGCATCCGTCCTCCTCCCGCTTCGACTATGGGAGGGTATTAGAATATGTTAATATTCTGTTTATATCATGTCCATACTTAGTGTAATTTGTTACCTATTTCCTAGTGTTTAGTTGCTAATTTATAGTGATTTGTATCCCTTATATTAGGATAGTAGTTGAGCTAACCTAGGAATCGTTTTACTTTAGTGATTTATAGTCTCGAGGTAGGTAAAATCGGGGCGACCAGGTCTTACTTTAGTTGCTATTGAGTGGGAGGGCCTTTGCGAGGGTTCTACTTCCTTTCTTGTTTTGTGGGAAAGAAGGCTTCTTTAGAGAGGTTTACCTCCGGAATCGCGAAACCCTATTTTTTTAGAACGAGTTGAGGGGGTTGGCCAATTTCATTCGTCAAGGCTATTACGGAGGTCACGTAGATGCTTGTTTTATCTAAGGTAGATGCTAAGACAGGTCGCAAAAGAACGTTCTCCTGTGCTTCCAGACATGCTGAGCAATCGATTTTAAATTTGAATTGATCCCAACCAAAACGCAGGATTTTTCGTTACTCGAGTGCTTTTATATATTGAATGTTTGTAATCCTTGGCAAATCAGGCAATATAATTATTTCAATAATATTACAACGGCAAAAGGATGTAATTACATATTGTTAAGACTCTCGAAACTCTGTTTACATCCATTATTAAACATAACTACATAGCATGTAATTAAAACTAGCCCTACAACAAAAACAAGGTTGACGGAGTACGGAAGACTGAACACGAGCTTCTTTTATCATACATATATGAGATGTACTCTCTTTTGACCCTATGATCAGGGGTTAACATGAGGGAAACGCACACGTAAGAAACCAAACATCATCTGCTTATCAGGCAAATTGTTCTTAACAACACTGCAATCAAAGATGTCATCTGCCCAACTCATAATTTCAGGGAAATTAGCTCTTGTAAGAACATCTTTGCCTGCGAATTCTTGCAGTACTGGAATCCAGTAGATTACGAACAACCCTGCTATATCCAAATACTTGATTTTGTTTTCTTTGAATAACTCTGCTGTTTTCATCCCTTTCTCGAAGGTTTTGAGGTGTTCATGTAGTTCTTCTGTTGCTTTTTGGGTATCGTCTTCTCCTAGGAAAGCATTCACGGTTGTCGGCATGATCTAAAATACAATGTCGAATGGTTAAATCGTTTTCAATCGATATAAACCGTCTACTGACGACTGGACATCAACGATTGTATGACTATTTAGTATAATTGTTTTTTTAACGTGTGCTTCAAAGGCACACATTAATAACCAAAATGTGGTTAGATTCACAAGTTATTTTCATCAATTAAGGTAAAAACGAGTTTATACTTGAATATCTCATAAAAATATCTTTTAAATGTCTCTGCATTAAGGTAGTCAGAAAACCGTTATAAAACACAAACATTAGAAAAACCGTTAAACAAGTTCTTGAACGACTTGGTCTACCAATAATAAATTATTGGCCTCGTCCATTTAGCCACTAACTACTAATTACTTTCATTGTGCTAATCATTTATGTACTTGGATTAAAATTTTATACTAAAGGTAAATAAATAATTAAAATAAAGGGATTAATAAATTTGACCCAAACATTATACATTTAATATGGCTACACTTTCTACATACATGTAACAGTCTAATTGAACACTAAGGGGGTGTTTGGTTGGAGGTTTTGGAATGGATTGGAATGGATTCAATCCATTCTAGTGTTTGGTTGGGGTGTTTTGGAATGAAGTTGGAATCCTGATGGATTCTAATTCCACCCCAACCCCTTGGAATCCCATACCCACCTTCCCCCTCTAGTTTCTAAATCCATTCCACCCCATATAATTCAAAAGTGAACCAAACAATAATTAGTAGGAATGGGGTTCTAAATCCAATCCACCATGGTATCTCAATCCATTCCAATCCATTCCGACCTTGTGAACCAAACGCCCCCTAAGTCTCCTTGTAATGGATATATTCGTCACAAGTCTCTAACGGGTCAAATATCTCTCACTTGGATAGATAAGACAAGCATAGAGACCATAAATGCCTTGTGTTTTCCTACCAGTATGGGTAATATTTGCTCGTGACGGATATACGCTGGTTGAAAAGTGATGGATTGAAAAATGGCTTTAACTAATAGTCATATACTCCATAGGAAGCACATAAATACATTTGGACACTTATGCCATTTTACTTATTAAGAATCATAAAAGACAAGCTTAAGAGTGTTTTTGTCTATTGCATATAAATAGGGTGTCAAATTACATTTTATGAGTGTATTTATGTGTTCCTCATATCAACTGACAATGGGTTGTTCTAGCTTAACCAGAGGTTTCGTGTTCGAATCCTGGGAATGCAGTAGTGTTAAAACTTATCGTCCTAGCGGCCCTACTCAACTCAAACTCGTATATAAGGACTTGAAACACATCGGCACTAAAACAGCTAACTTAACTTATAAAGCAATTCAATCAGTCTAGTAAACTTACCTTTTCGTCAATGAACTTAGCCCAAAACCGAGCCTGAGCTCTACAATAAGGGTCCGTAGGCAAGAGAGAGTTTTCCTTCCAAATCTCGTCGATATATTCCAAGATCAACAAAGACTCAACAATAGGCAAACCATTGTGAAGGAGGACAGGAATTTTCTTGTGAATGGGATTGTACTTAAGAAGCTCATCACTCTTGTTTTGCAAATCTTGTTGTGCAAATTCATAGTCAACACCCTTCAATTGAAGGGCTATTTCTACTCTTGCGCTTACTGTACTACCTCTAACACCAAGCAATTTTACATGCTCCATTTTCTTTAATTTGCTTGATTATTCCTACGTAGTCTTCCTACTTGTGTATTAAAGATTGGTTATTTATTATGTCAAGATAAGCATCCAAATAATAAAAATAATAGTATTATGATTATGATTATGATTATAATGCATCATGTCTTAAATGTTCAAAGTCAATTTCGAGGTGCTGGCTATGTGACGTGAGGGATGATAGTAGCAACAAGAACTAAGTACTTCCTCCGTTTCACATTATATTACGTTTTTATTTTTAGAGGTGAGACTTTGATTTTAATTTTTACAAAAATATACTTACTCCATTCAACTCCACTTTATCAAATTAGTTTTTCACGTTTGTCAAGACGTGTTTTACGCGGTAAATATCGTTAGCTACGTGTTTGCAAAAATTATAAAAGTTGGATATTAATAATGTACTCGTAAAGACGAATCAAACAAGATCACACATGAATATATTTTCACTTATATATTGAGAGAAAATTGCAATTAGATGCCGACTCCTGAATAATGTGCAAAAATGAAAGTGGTAGAGTGGAGTTGAAGGGAGGAAGTATTTCTCTAAAAATTATAAAAATTAAAATTCCATATTATGATATTAATAGTGCTTTAAAATGACTATTCATTTTATTATGTTTACTCTTATATTTTGAGAGATATTAAAGAGAGAAGAGAGTGTCTCGAAAAGTGAGAATGACATATTAAAAAAAAAACAGAGAGATTAACACTTTGTTGGTCTTGCTTCAGACGGACTATCCGTTTTATTGCTTAAGACGGGTCAAACTCCCTCACAAAAGAGCAAGTGGGCCCCGGTCCGTTTTATTTCTTAAGACGGGTCAATCTCCCTCACAAAATTTGCGAGGGAGCTTGACCTGTATGAAGCAATAAGGCGGATCGCCCGTTTGAAACAAGAAGTTGTGCCTGTTTATTTATGTAATTGGATTGACGTGGACATTTTAAAATAACGGATAATTCACGTGGTACCCCCGAACTATGACACTTTGCACGAAATGTATAATTTTTTCTCCCGTAAAATTTCAAGTGAGCATAACTCGTAGTTAAGAGTTCCGAATAAGACGATTCTTTTTTTCAAATTGCTCGTCTTTTTCAAGTGCTACGGTTTGAAAAAAAAATTGTAGTATTCGGAATTCGTAGCTCGGAGTTCTTGTATGTCAAAGTATTTTTGATTAATTAAACTTTAAGCGGCTATATCTCTTACTCACGAGTTCAAAAATCAATAATTTTTTTTTTCAAATCTTAGTTCTTGAAAAGACGAACAGTTTGAGAAAACAAATTCTCTTATTCGGAACTCGTAAATACTCGTATCTATTATGGGCAAGTAAAGTTTTTCGGGGAGAAAAATTGGACATTTCAGGGTACCACGTGAATGAGCTACCTTTTTAAAACGGGTAAATGTAGACGGTAAGGGTAAATGAAGTAGTGATGGAAACCAAGTCGTGTTAGTCCAGTGGTAGCCAGGTTAAACTTTGAACCTTGCAGAAATGCAGAAGTTGAGAGGTCCTGGGTTCGACTACCAGCTGGGCGATGATCACTTGGCCATTGGATGTTTGTAATCCTTGGCAAATCAGGCAATATAATTATTTCAGTACAAAGAGAATTAAAAATGCTAGAGCCGGGATCAAATAATGGCTCTCTTCCGTGCTGAATTCGCAATGACGGATCTTGGTCCGCTTAATTTTTTCCTTGGTATAGCAGCTATTCGTCATAAAGAGGGTCTCTTCCTTCATCAGAAAAAATATGTGGAGGACATTCTTACTCGACCTCATATGTCGTCAGGCAAATCAGCCCACACTCCCGTGGACACTAAGTCCAAATTGAGTGCCGACGCATGCCCTCCAGTTGGGGACCCCACCCTATTCCGTAGCCTGGCCGGGGCCCTGCAATATTTGACCTTCACACGACCCGATCGATATCTCATACGCAGTGCATCAAGTATGTCTACATATGCACGATCCTCGGGAAGCTCATTTTTGTTGGAGCAAGTGTCCTCCACAATAGTGCATTTATATTATAAATCTCATTTTGGAATATTAGTGGGATGACTAGTATTTTGATACTCCACGTCAGTTGATTAACGTAAATCAATAACGGTCAGCTGACTAGAGTTAGACGTTATTGTCGTATGACGGCGGTAATCAACTGACCCCTTTCGGTCACACCTATAGGATGAGACCCAAACAGAAATCTAATTATTTGTATACGATACATATTAATTAATACTTTTTATATATATTTGATATATGTTTAGTTACGAGAGTTATTTATTGGAAATTGAGTTACGAACTCATTCCGGATAAGTTTATTAGTCAATTATACGATAATTGACTGAATAAATTTTACGTTTTATTTTAATACGATTGAATAAGATTTAATTTAATGATTAATAGTTAATTCATTAAATTAGTTGAGGTTATGCATATACTTTGAGGTAGAGGTGATTAGTTAATTATATTTACAAGGAGTTGTAAAATAATATAACTAGGCATTGTGGGACCCATTATATATTGATATAATGATAAAATATCACTTAAAAGTTAAGTGTATATTATGTATTAATTTGAGTCATATAATTGTTAGATGATCAAATTAACCCTTAATTATACAAGATAATTAAACATATGATTATAAGTATTTGTGGGACAAATATCAAAAAATCAAAATGGACCACATGACACTAGTGGGTGCCGAAATTTTGGTAGTGTATAACATGATGATTGTTGTTTCTTGTATTACACTACAACATGTGATCATGTCATGTTTATGACACATGATCATGTTCTAATTCACACCTACACTCAACCAATTTGCATGGGATTATTTTAAGCAAAATAAGAGGCCACATAGGCTCACTTGACCGGACCCTTGTGTCCTTAAATGGACAAATTTTGTTGTCCATTTTGCTTGCTTGTTCATTCTTATTTTGATGCTTATCTCACTAAAAATCCTCATCTCTCTAAAACCTCTCAAATACTAATATTTTCCTATTACTAGAGTAGTAATAAAATCTAATATTAGTTCATCTTATCACTTGTGTTTTCTAGTAAAAAACTAAGTGATTAGTTTGGGTTATATCTTGGGTGCATTTTAAAGGAGGTCTTCTAATTTGAAGATTACAAGGAGGATCATCTATTTCTTTCTAGCACAAGATCAACAAGAAAGGTGTTTCTTGTTGTGCCCATATAAACCGAAATTTCCCAATGTAAGGAAATTTCTTCTTACTTTTTATTATGCATTTTAATTTGCATGCATGTTACATAGATCTTTATTAAACACTAAATTAACAAGTAATTTAGTAACTAATTAGAGGAGTCTAATTAGGGTCTATGAACTTTCATGTGGTATCAGAGCTAGCTTGTAGCATGCATGTTGATTTTAAGCATTAAAATCGGGTTATACGATAACTTGAGTAAAAAATCGAAAATTTATGTTAAAAATGGTTTTCACGAAATTTTCTGATTTGCATGCATACCTACTGACCTCAAAATGTTTGTGGTCAAATTTGGTGAATTTACGAATTAATTTGCTATTTATTATGATTTATGGCCTTTATAATCGAGTTAGCATGCGGTTTTATGTTAAAAGTTAACTTAAAATATTTGCATGTTGAATCTGGCCTCAAATTTTTAATATGATCTCACATGCATGGTGTACATATTGTATGTAAATTTTCGTGACATTTGGTCATGTATTGCATGGTTATTGATTTTTATTGGATAAAAATAGATTTAAAGGAGTTATTTTTTTCTTAAAATTGAAACATGACTTTCTGGAGTTCAAATTTTTTTGCACATTTTAAAATATTATTTATATCATCCTGGTAAAATTTGAAAATTTGTGTCATCATTTTACTATTTTTGTTGGTTTTTATTTGATAAAAACCGATTCTTATAAAGTTATTTGTTCATAAAATCATTTCAAATTTTTTGGGCAAATGTTTTTGTTCTTGTAGGTTCCTGGAAGTGTTCCTGTATGTACAAATATTTTTTTTTCAATTTTAATGATTTTTCAGTTTTTTTTTGGGTTTAATTCATAAAAGTTATGATTAAACCTCTTTAAATAGCAAATGCGATCAATTCAAACTAATTAAATACAAGTGAAATTAGTGGGGACTAATTTTGAGTTCTAAATCAGTTTAGATAATTATTTTGAGCTTAAATACGATTTAAGTGTTGATTATTGATTTTTAGTAGATAAAATCGATAAAATTCGTAAAAACCGAGCTAGAATGAACATGACAAGTGTTGAGGGTGATTTTGGCATGATTTACAGCATTTTTTATTTATGTTGTTGAATGAATGAATGTCATTTATTTATTTTATTGCAAGTTGTACCTAGTATGGCCTAGATTATTTTTAATCGGTATTACCCGTAATGTAAGGGAATACCGATTTGGTTGTAATTTATTGCGATTTCGTATCGCCGTTTTGTAATAATTAATAATTTCATTTTATAGATCAAATGTATAATAGGAATTTGCTATGTATTCATTTGTATTTTTGTAATTATTTATTGTGAAGACGGTGATTCCCAAAGTCGGTGTTCCAAAAGACGGTGCCATATTGGAAAGCGTTCCATGAAGAGGCAAGGGACCAAGGAGTTGGTTTCCGATTTGTAATCATCTAGTTAATTAGATTAGCTAGGTGGCCATACTAGGATTTTATTTGATTGCTTGCTTTATTTTTCCGCACATGCCAAAATCACCAACATGCGTTTTATTTATCGATTGTCAATTCAACGTTATTCAAAATTCACCGACTTAGTTCACTTATAGGGAATTAATAACTAAAATTGGCAAGACCTCTCACATAACTTAAAAAAAGGAATTGAGATTTAGCCTTACCAATTGAAGCACCTATGAACCCCGTGTTCATTAGGACAACCACAACGTGGACCTTTTTACCTCGGGTAAGTAGGGTGATACGATCACACGCCTAAATTGGGTTGGACTCAACAAGATAAGCGTTATCTTGGGACTAGGAGATGGGTTTAGTTGAAATCCGTCGACCGAGAGTTCTAGGAGTAGAATTAGTCAAAAGTTGACTTACCGTCTTTTACATAAAAGTTGCATAACATGTTCTTTTGTCTAAAATGCGGGTCTCGGAATCGCTTATATAATTTCGTGAGGGGTCATTATATGAGTGACTTGTTTAAATTGGTTATACAAGTAAAATTGATTAAAACAATGAATGTTAATATTTCCTAATTTTGTTGTAGTTATTCATAATTCGCAATGGCAAACAATAACAACACCGTTCAACTAGGAAAAGACTCATGGCTAAGGTCCGTTATGGACAAATGCATCTTAAAAGACGATGGAACTAATTTCGTCGAGTGGGAGCAAACGATCAAGAGTGCGGCGTTATCGGATAACGTTTTGCGCTACTTGACCGAGGCACCTCCCAATGAACCCGGCCCAAGAGCCACTAATGCGGCCAAAGCCGCCTATGAGGAATATCTCAAGGTAGCAAACGACGTCAAGATGGTCTTGATTTGGTCAATGTCCTCAAGCCTTAAGCAACAATACATCACCCTTGGAGCATATGAGATATTCTTTAGGGTGACATTGGCTTTTTCTCAATCACCCGAGATTCGCCAATACAATGCTATGACTAGGCTTTTTGAAGCCAAGTTAGAGAAGGGCCAAAAGGTTGGTCCACATGTGCTTAAGATGGTGGAACATGTTGACACTCTAGATCGTCTAGGGGTCAAGATTCCTAAGAAGCTAGCGGTTGGCCGCATCCTTCACTCACTTCCTCCCAAGTTTGCCCAAGCTAGGGCAAACTATAACATGCATGGCATGGATAAGAGCTTTCACGAGATCCATGCTCTCCTTACCCAAGTCGAAAGGGATATGGAAGCAAGTGGGAGTGAGCAAAAGGATGTTCTTACAATGAGATTGAAGAACTTAAAGCTAGGGGTTCAAAAGGGGAAGGGAAAAGCCAAGGCCCAATTTAAGAAGCAAGGAAAGGGAAAGGGCAAAGCTATTATGTATAGCAATGCCAAGGCTAAGGGTAAGAAGCACGCCGAAGCCGAATGCTTTTATTGTAAAGGCAAGGGACATTGGAAACGCAATTGTCCCAAGTATTTGAAGGATAAGAAGGACGGATGTGTGACACCGTCAGGTATAATCCTCTCTTCTCTCTATATGATAGATATTAACTATGCTTGCACTTCCACTTGGGTATTTGATACTGGATGTGGTTCTCACCTTTGTAATCACTTGCAGGGGCTGAAGGACGTGCGAGCACTAGCCAAGGGTGATGTGGACCTACGAATGGGGAATGGAGCAAGAGTTGCCGCCGTCTCGTAGGAACTTATGTATAACCTTAGCTAGTGGTCTTGAGTTGTATTTAAATAATTGTTATTTTGTACCCTCCTTGACTAAGAACATTATCTCCATTTCCGTACTTGATGCGGAGGGTTTCTCTTTTGTAATCAAGAACAATAGTTGTTCATTTTCTTTTAATGATGTGTTTTATGGTAAAGCCATCTCTATTGGAGGTATTTATGTTCTTGATAATGTTAATGAAATATATCATGTAGAAAGCAAGAAGCTCAAATTAGGTGAACCTAATCAATCATACCTTTGGCATTGTCGTTTAGGTCATATAAACGAACGACGCATAAAGAGACTCGTTTCAACGAAACTTCTCAAACCATTTGATTACGAATCTTATGGTGAATGCGAATCTTGTCTTTTGGGCAAGATGACTCGTGCTCCTTTTACAGGAAAAGGGACACGAGCAAGTGAAGTATTAGGCCTTGTACATACCGATGTATGTGGCCCAATGACTCACCAAGCTAGAGGTGGTTACAAGTACTTCATTACTTTTACCGACGATTTAAATAGATATGGATACGTCTACTTAATGAGGCATAAGACTGAAGCCTTTGAAAAGTTCAAAGAGTTTCAACATGAAGTGGAAAACCAATTGAATAAAAGGATAAAAACCCTACGATCCGATCGTGGTGGTGAATATCTAAATTATGAATTTGATTCACACCTAAAAGATTGCGGTATAGTATCACAATGGACTCCTCCTGGAACCCCTCAATTAAATGGTGTGTCTGAAAGGAGAAACCGAACTTTATTAGATATGGTTCGGTCGATGATGAGTCTTACAGAGCTTCCTGACTCGTTTTGGGGATTTGCCATCTTAACCGCAATATTTTCACTAAATCGTAGCCCGACTAAAGCAGCCAATAAAACTCCATATGAGATATGGAAAGGAAAGGTCCTTATTTGTCGTTTATGAAAATTTGGGGTTGCGAGGCGTTTGTTCATGAGAAGTCTAATGACAAGCTCGCACCCAGATCCGACAAATGTTATTTTGTAGGATATCCTAAGGAGACTCGTGGATATTACTTCTACAACCGTCATGAGGACAAAGTGTTTGTGTCTCGTGATGCTGTCTTTCTAGAAAGCGATTTCGTTTCTAAAAGGCAGAGTGGGAGAAAATTCGAACTTGACGAAGTTCGAGAGCCACAAACCGAAAATGAAGTGGAGGAAAACGTTCCCTCCTCGTCTGAAATGGTTATTGTCCCGATAAGGTCAGGTAGAATTAGTTATCAACCTGATCGTTACCTCGGATGTGTCGAGGGAGATGGTGATTTATTACTTTTTGAAAGTGATGAACCCACAACCTACAAGTCGGCCGTTTCTAGTCCCGACTCCAAGCATTGGCTAGAGGCCATGCAATCCGAAATGGATTCTATGTACGAAAATCAAGTATGGGACTTGGTAGACTTACCTGAGAAGGTGCGACCTCTTCAGTGCAAGTGGATCTACAAGATCAAGAATGGCATAGATGGACATAATGATATCTACAAAGCTAGATTGGTGGCAAAAGGCTTCACTCAAGTTCATGGTTTACACTATGACGAAACTTTTGCCCCAGTCGCTATGCTTCGATCCATTAGGATTCTCTTAGCGGTTGCCGCATTTTATAACTATGAAATTTGGCAAATGGATGTCAAAACCGCCTTCTTGAATGGGATTCTAGAAGAGGAAGTGTATATGACACAACCTGAAGGTTTTGAGGATAAATCCAACCCTAAGAAGGTATGCAAACTTAAGAGATCCATTTATGGTCTTAAGCAAGCATCAAGGAGTTGGAATCATCGCTTCGATCATGTAATTAAACAAAATGGATTCACTCGAAGTGTCGAGGAACCATGTTTATACATGAAGTTTAGTGGGAGCAAAGTTACTTTCCTTATCTTGTATGTGGATGACATACTTCTCATTGGGAATGACATACCAATGCTTACTTCTACCAAGGAGTGGCTTGGGAAACATTTCCAAATGAAGGATTTGGGAGAGGCACAACGCATTTTGGGTATCCGGATCTATAGAGATAGATCCAAAAGGATACTAGCATTAAGTCAAGAAGCTTATATAGATAAGATTCTTGATCGGTTCAAAATGAAAGACTCTAAGAGAGGCTTTCTTCCAATAGGTCATGGTATCACTCTGAGTAAATCCCAGAGTCCTACCGTCACCGAGGAGGTTGAACGCATGAAGTTGATCCCTTATGCTTCAGCAGTTGGGTCAATCATGTATGCTATGATGTGCACTCGCCCTGACGTCGCCTATGCTTTGAGCATGACGAGTCGTTATCAAGCCAATCCAGGTGAGAGTCACTGGATAGCCGTAAAGAACATCCTTAAGTACTTACGAAGGACTAAAGATTCGTTCTTGGTGTTTGGAGGAGAGACTGAGTTGCGTGTAAAGGGTTACACGGACGCTAGTTTCCAAACTGATAGGGATGATTTAAAATCCCAATCCGGCTATGTCTTTATGTTGAATGGAGGAGCCTTTTGCTGGAAGAGCTTCAAGCAAAGCGTGACTGCGGATTCTACAACAGAAGCTGAGTACCTCACGGCATCAGAGGCTGCAAATGAAGATGTGTGGATTCGGCAGTTCTTGGAAGGACTAGGAGTAGTCCCTACTGCCACAGATCCATCACGATATATTGTGATAACAGTGGGGCTATCTTTCAAGCAAAGGAGCCCAAGTCTAGTAACAAGTCTAGACATGTACTTAGGAAATACCATGTAATTAGAGATTACGTGGAGAGGAAGGAAATAGATGTATGTAAGGTTGGGACAGACGATAACATCGCTGATCCTCTAACCAAGCCTCTTACAAAGGCTAAACATGACAGTCATGTCGTCTCGATGGGATTAAGACGAGTTCCTGAATTCCTCTAGATTATATGATATGTAATAATTGAATGTTGTATCAATATTTTGCATATATGATAATTGCATTCATTGTTCGAGTTTTATATGAGCTCTTTTATTTAGTATTGACTAAATTTTATTACTTTGTTTTGTCCGAATTGGTTATAAGATAGGTTGAACTCAATTCAAGTGAACATGATAAACTTAGTAATTGTCCCTAGTCATTTGCATAAGGTGACGTCTCGAAATGACTAGATTGTAAGTCGATCGATGGTTGGTTCAACACCATGGGGTCATGGAGATGACTGATCGTTTACATAGACAGACTGTAGAGACACTCTGTCGGACAGTGACCATGATAGAGTCCCTTATCAAAATTGTTGAAGCCTGGTCGTGGCGGGGATTTCTATTATATTCCTATGAGTCGATTCTTTAGACTGGCGACCATTTACCTGAGTCGGTGTATTTTCCGATTGACTTTGGTTTTTGTCCTAGGTCGTGCCGTGAAAGGAGGCCGATGGGCATCTACTGGGTCATGGTGATTTGCATTATACAGTGTAAGTTGGGTCAACAGGAATTGTCCACCCACGTTGGGTATTAACATCTTCGGGCCACTCGAGGAGTAGTGACTGGAAATGCGTGGCCACGCTCGGAAGAGATCTATGGTAGATTTTCCGGTCAGACAGTTACTCTCCAGATCGAGAAAACCACTCAATTTATTTTTCCAATCGCAAGTGCGACCTGAAAGACACCTTGCGATGAGTGGGAGGATGTGACGCAAAAGTGACAAGAGAATTGGTAGCACACAACTTGTCGAGACAAGTGGGAGATATTGTGGGAGTAGGAGTCCTCCGCAATAGTGTGGCTATATGCACAACTTGTATCGGACAAGTGGGAGATTGTTGGAGCAAGTGTCCTCCACAATAGTGCATTTATATTATAAATCTCATTTTGGAATATTAGTGGGATGACTAGTATTTTGATACTCCACGTCAGTTGATTAACGTAAATCGATAACGGTCAGCTGACTAGAGTTAGACGTTATTGTCGTATGACGGCGGTAATCAACTGACCCCTTTCGGTCACACCTATAGGATGAGACCCAAACAGAAATCTAATTATTTGTATACGATACACATTAATTAGTGCTTTATATATATATTTGATATATGTTTAGTTACGAGAGTTTTTATTGGAAATTGAGTTACGAACTCATTTCGGATAAGTTTATTAGTCAATTATACGATAATTAACTGAATAAATTTTACGTCTTATTTTAATATGATTGAATAAGATTTAATTTAATGATTAATAGTTAATTCATTAAATTAGTTGAGGTTATGCATATACTTTGAGGTAGAGGTGATTAGTTAATTATATTTACAAGGAGTTGTAAAATAATCTAACTAGGCATTGTGGGACCCATTATATATTGATATAATGATAAAATATCACTTAAAAGTTAAGTGTATATTATTTATTAATTTGAGTCATATAATTGTTATATGATCAAATTAACCCTTAATTATACAAGATAATTAAACATATGATTATAAGTATTTGTGGGACAAATATCAAAAATCAAAATGGACCACATGACACTAGTGGGTGCCGAAATTTTGGTAGTGTATAACATGATGATTGTTGTTTCTTGTATTACACTACAACATGTGATCATGTCATGTTTATGACACATGATCATGTTCTAATTCACATCTACACTCAACCAATTTGCATGGGATTATTTTAAGCAAAATAAGAGGCCACATAGGCTCTCTTGGCCGGACCATAGTGTCCTTAAATGGACAATTTTGTTGTTCATTTGACTTGCTTGTTCATTCTTATTTTGATGTACATCTCACTAAAATCCTCATCTCTCTAAAACCTCTCAAACACTAATATTTCCTATTACTAGAGTAGTAATAAAATCTAATATTAGTTCATCTTATCACTTGTGTTTTCTAGTCAAAAACTAAGTGATTAGTTTGGGTTCTCTCTTGGGTGCTTCTTAAAGGAGGTCTTCTAATTTGAAGATTACAAGGAGGATCATCTATTTCTTTCTAGCACAAGATCAACAAGAAAGGTGTTTCTTGTTGTGCCCATATAAACCGAAATTTCCCAATGTAAGGAAATTTCTTCTTACTTTTTATTATGCATTTTAATTTGCATGCATGTTACATAGATCTTTATTAGACACTAAATTAACAAGTAATTTAGTAACTAATTAGAGGAGTCTAATTAGGGTCTATGAACTTTTATCACTTGCTTATAGTGATTTCGTAATGGAGGCGGGTGCGATAAAGAACGTACTCATCTTTTCAATGGAATCCAATTTGCAGAGGCGATTCATAGCCCAGGGTGCAAACAAGATTTTCACCACTCTCTCTAACGAGTTCTCGAAAGCTCCGAGGATCGTTAGCTATGAGTATACCTGTCGCTTCTTTGAAGCGAAACTCCAGAAGGGCCAAGCGGTTAGCCCACACATTCTTGCTATGATCGAGAATGTCGAGAAGCTGGAGGCTCTTGGTTGTAAAATCGATGAGACGATCATTATTGATCGACTGCTTCATTCACTTCATGATGGTTTTGCCCTTTTCAGGGCAAATTACTATATGAATGATATGAAGAAAAGTCTTCATCAGCTCTACTCACTTCTCGTACAGACCGAGAGTGATCTGAAATTGAGTAGGAGCGTGAAACAGGACGTTCTCATGATTAACAACAAGGGTAGGGGTAAGGGCAAGGCTCAAGCTGACCTAGCTGTAGGGAAGCCAAGGTTCAAAAAGCCAGGAAAGGTCAAGAGTGGGCCTGGTTAGACTAGCGGTAGCTCACAAGGCAAGACAAAGAGCAAAGAATACGTGGAGTGCCACCATTGCCACAAGACTGGGCATTGGAGGCGAAACTGTCCCGTGTATGCTGAAGACGTAAAATCAGGCCGCGTCACTCTTGTTGGTACGTCATCTTTTATTCATATGATTGAGATTAACCATGCAAGTTTCGGAACTTGGGTACTAGATACTGGTTGTGGTTCTCATCTGTGTAATCATTTGCAGGGCCTAAGAAGCATCACAACTCTCGCAAAGGGTGATGTGGACCTGCGAGTGGGGAATGGAGCTAGAGTTGCTGCCGTTTCAGTGGGAACATATGTAATCCAACTCCCTAGTGGTTTTGAGTTATTGCTGAATAATTGTTACTATGTACCCAGTTTGTCGAAAAACATTATTTCTGTTTCCGTACTTGATAAGGACGGTTTTTCGTTTTTAATAAAGGATAATAGCTGTATTTTCTCTTTAAACGATATGATTTATGGTAAAGCTGTTTCCATAAATGGAATATATGTTTTAGATCAAACCACAGATATAATGCATGTGAGTAATAAGAAAGCAAAGGTTGGTGACAAAGATCAAACCTATTTATGGCATTGCCGTATGGGACACATAAATGAAAAACGCGTGAAAAAGCTCATTGATAATGGGACTATCTCCCCATTTGACTATGAATCTTTTGGCATGTGTGAATCATGTCTCATATGCAAAATGACTTGAATTTCCTTCAAAGGTGTTGGAATGCGCGCTGCTGACCTATTAGGACTCATACATACTGATGTGTGTGGACCTATGTCAATCAACGCTAGAGATGGCTAGAAAGATTAAAGCACTACGTTCAGAATAAGGTTGAAAACCAGCTGGATAGAAAGATTAAAGCACTACGTTCAGATCGTGGTGGCGAATATATTTCGAATGAGTTTGATCAACACCTTAAAGACTGTGGTGTAGTACTACAGTTAACTCCACCTGGAACACCACAATTGAATGGTGTGTCCGAACGGAGAAATCGAACATTGCTTGATATGGTTCGATCCATGATGAGTCACACGGTTGTGCCTGACTCATTATGGGGATATGCTCTATTGTCTGCTGCTCTAATACTTAACCGAAGTCCGTCTAAAGCTGTAGACAAGACTCTATATGAATTATGGAAGGGAACGGTCCCTAACTTGTCCTTTATTCGGGTTTGGGGCTGCGAGGCTTATGTCA
The DNA here is from genome assembly GCA_022085475.1 of Heliosperma pusillum. Taxonomy (NCBI): domain Eukaryota; kingdom Viridiplantae; phylum Streptophyta; class Magnoliopsida; order Caryophyllales; family Caryophyllaceae; genus Heliosperma; species Heliosperma pusillum. The sequence continues at coordinate 1,272 of JAIUZE010072245.1, read as the reverse complement.
AATGGAGACCTGACGATAAGCTCGGCCCACGATCGGTCAAGACATACTTTATTGGTTATCCAAAAGGGATGTTTGGTCATTACTTTTACTCGCCTACCGAACATCGGGTTTTTGTTGCGGCTAGTGCGACGTTCTTAGAGAAAGAATTTCTCGAGAATAGGACAAGTAATGGAACCTTCGATCTGTCGGAGATTCCAGAACCAACAACCGAGCTACCAATGGAGGAAACTGTTCCCTCATCATCGGCTGCGGTAAATATTCCTGAGGAACCCAGGAGGTCGGGTAGAGTCTCCATTCCTCCAGACAGATACATTGGTATGGTCGAGGAGAATGGGAGAGATGACGTTTTACTCCTAGAGAGTAACGAACCCGCTACCTATAAAGGTGCCATGACCTGTTCCGACTCTAAGCTATGGCTTGAAGCCATGCAATCCGAGATGGACTCTATGTATGAGAATGATGTATGGGATCTGGTTGACTTACCTGATAAGGTTCGGCCTCTTCAGTGCAAATGGCTTTATAAAATAAAGCATTCTGTAGAAGGACAACCAGATACATACAAGGCACGACTAGTGGCAAAGGGTTTCACTCAAGTGCAAGGATTGCACTATGATGAAATTTTTGCACCCGTATTATGCTGCGTTCCATTCGGATAATCTTAGCGATTGCCGCTTTTCATGACTATGAAATTTGGCAGATGGATGTGAAAACCGCCTTCTTAAACGGTTATTTGGAGGAGGAGTTGTACATGGTACAACCCGAAGGTTTCATTGATCCTAAAAATCCTAAGAAGGTATGCAAGCTTAAGCGTTCCATTTATGGACTTAAGCAAGCTTCTCGGAGTTGGAATCATCGTTTCGACCAGGTGATAAAAGAGAATGGATTTACTCGATCGGTCGAGGAACCATGCTTATATATCAAGTCGAGTGGGAGCAAGATTGTCTTCCTAATATTGTATGTTGACGACATACTCTTGATTGGGAATGACATACCTCTCTAACTTCGGTAAAAGTTTGGTTAAAGAACCACTTCCAGATGAAAGATCTGGGCGAGGCACAAAGAATTTTGGGGATCCGTATCTACAGAGATAGATCACGACGGATGTTATCCCTCAGTCAGGAGTCTTATATAGATAAGATTCTTGAGAGGTTCAGCATGACCAACTCCAAGAAGGGGAACCTTCCAATGGTCTCTGGATGCATTTGAGTAAAGCTCAGGCACCAAAGACATCGGAAGAGGTCGAGCGCATGAGTCGGATTCCTTATGCATCAG
>JAIUZE010072244.1:0-19086 GCA_022085475.1 Heliosperma pusillum | reverse complement strand
TGTTGGCAATTCAGATTCAGAACCAGATTCAGAAGATGATGAAGAGGTTAGTCATCTTGAACTTAAAAAGCAAGTTAAGAATTTATCTAAGAAGTCTTTAATTAAGTATTTTGAAGAAGCCTTAGATCATTGTCATGAACAGAGTCTTGAATTGAAAGATCTTAAAGAACAAATTCTCGATATTGCTGAGGAAAACCAACTTCTAAAGGCTAAAGCTAAAAAGCTCAAGTCTAAAGTTATGGCAACTTCAGCTATAACTTCATCAGCTATAACTTCAGACAAGACAAATGTAGAGAAAGAAGCTCTTGAGTCTAAAGTTATAGCTAATGAAGCTATAATCTCAGAGTTGAAACTCAACATTAAGCATCTTCAAGCCAAAGTTGTAGCTAATGAAGCTATAACTTTAGAATTGAAGAAAGTCAATGAGCTTTTACAATCTAAAGCTAAGGCAAGGGAAGGTATTATCCTTGATCACGAGAAAGTAAACTCCTTTCTCTCTCAGCAATTGAAAGAATTAAAGGCTGAATTCTCCCAAGCCAAAAGTCAACATAATGAGGAGAAATTTATCTTGAACAAACGGTTCAACGACTTTCGTGAAAATTTAAAAAAGAACAATCCCTCCAAAGACTTGAATGTAGATCATTTGTCATGTGAAAAAGAAATTCAGTCTTTGAAGGAATTGCTCCTACATGCACGAAAGGTTCATGATAAGTGGGAAGGAAGTCAGAAGGTCTTAGACTTCCTTACCGAACAATCTAATAATAACATGAAGATGGGACTTGGTCATGAGTGCTATAGTCGTAGAGACCATAATAAGTGCAAATCCACTCCTTCTGACCGTGATTTCAGAAGAAGAAAATATGTCAATCTTTCAGAATATCTGATTTGCAACTATTGTGGTCACAACGGTCATGTTAAAGATAATTGTGTTAAATATGTTAACGACAACAAAAATCAAACTGATTTTGTGAAATAGCATGACGCGTCTAGTGTTAATGAGTCCAAATCTGAACCTCAACGTGATGAGGTTAGAAACAATGAGTTCAGGTGGTTTTATGACATAGCTTTCGATTACACATCTGTACCTTCAATATTCAAATCTTATGTGAATCAGAAGCAGTCATTCAAACCTAATGTGCGTCGCAACAATAACAAACAATATAACAAACCTAGACAACCCTATCCTAAGAAGAAAAGAATTGTCAAACAGATATGGGTTAGGAAGGACCAAATACATAGAGTCACTAACCACAAAGGACCCAACTTAGCGTGGGTACCTAAAAGCTGTATTTGATTCTCTTGCAGATAATAGTGAAAGAAAAAAATCTATGGTATCTCGACAGTGGATGTTCGAGGCACATGACTGGAAACAAGAATTTATTTCTTTCACTAGAACCCTTCAACGGTGGCAAGGTCACCTTTGGAGACAATAAGAAGGGCAACATAATCGGTGTAGGTAAGATTGGTATATCTTCTTCACATGCTATTAATAATGTATATCTGGTAGATGACCTTAAGCATAATTTACGAAGTATCTCTCAACTATGTGACAAAGGCAACAAAGTCGTTTTTCATTCAAATGTTTGTCGTATCATAGTTTAAGGTACTAGTAATGTTATCTTAGAAGGTCTACGTAAACGGAACGTGTATATGATTGATTTAAACAAAGTCACTACAAGTTCCTTTACGTGCATGAAAGTCACTGTGGATGATTCATGCTTGTGGCACAAGAGGTTTGCACACATCAGTCCAACGATTTTAAAGAAACTTAAGTCTTGGGATTTAGTTGAGGGTTTACCCTCAATAAAATTCGAGCAAGAAAAGATGTGTGACTCATGTGCCCGTTGTAAACAAGTTAGATCTTCAGTCAAACCGAAAAGAGTAGTAAGTACAGAGCGTCCACTTGAGTTGGTACACATGGATCTATGTGGACCTATGAAAGTTAGAAGCCGCGGTGGATCAAGGTACGTATTCGTCCTAGTCGACGACTACTCAAGGTATGTATGGCCTATTTTTCTATTTACTAAAGATGAAACTTTCGATGAATTTGTAGTACTAATGAAGCTCGCCCAAACCAAGTATGATAAAAAGTTAGTTTCCATTCGTACGGATCATGGCACCGAATTTGATAATCAAGCTTTTATTGAATATTGTAGGGAGAATGGTGTAGGACATAACTTTTCTGCACCACGAACCCCACAACAAAATGGTGTCGTGGAACGTATGAATAGAACATTAGAGGACATGGCCCCACTATGCTTTTGTGTAGTGGCCTTCCTAAGAGCTTTTGGGCAGAAGCCATAAGTACTGCATGCTATGTGCACAATAGAGCTATGATTAGACCTATTCTCAAAAAGACTCCCTATGAACTTTTAAGAGGGAGAAAACTCAATATAGCTCACCTTCGTTGCTTCGGGAGTAAATGTTTTGTCCATAATAATGGAAAAAGTAATTTGAGCAAATTTGATCCACAAAGTGACGAAGCTGTGTTTGTTGGTTATTCTAATCATAGTAAAGCTTTTAAAGTTTTTAATAAAAGAACGTTGTGCATAGAAGAAAGTGTTCATGTTGTATTTGATGAAGATAATGTGCCTGAACAAGTTGAACAGAATGAAGAAGAAGACTTGAATGATCCAGACTTTCGCCTTTCAAGGGAAGACGAGCCAGTTAATAATGAAGAAGTTATCGAAGGAATCAATGATGAACTTGATAAATCTGCAAATGACCTTGAACAGAGAACTGAGACAATTGTTGATGATACGAATGTCTCTTCTCAAAACAAGGAAAAGGAAACTGAAGTTATAGCTGATGATGCTATAACTTTGAACCAGAACCAAGATGGTGTAACTGAAGTTGTACCAACTTCAGCTATAACCCCAGAGTCTAGCTCAGGGGGAACCAATCTTAATTCTGAATCATTTGAGGAAAGTTGAATAAGGGAGTTCAAACGAGGCGAACATTAAATAACTTTTGTTCATTCTATTCCTTTCTGTCTACCATAGAGCTTACCAACATCAAGGAAGCTCTTGTAGAATCCGACTGGATTGTGGCTATGCAAGAGGAGCTTCAACAGTTCGAACGCAATAAAGTATGGCATCTCGTGCCACGACCTTCTAATCGAACTGTGATTGGTACTCGATGGGTATTCAGAAATAAATTGGATGATTCAGGAGTTATAGTTCGTAACAAGGCTCGATTGGTCGTTCAAGGTTATAATCAACTAGAAGGGATTGATTATGACGAGACATTCGCTCCAGTAGCAAGACTTGAAGCCATTCGCTTGCTCATCGCCTTCGCAGCTCATAAAGGAATGAAATTATTCCAAATGGACGTTAAGACTGCATTCTTAACGGTTATTTGGAAGAAGAGGTTTTTGTTGAACAACCTCCTGGATTTTTGAATAGCAAGTTTCAAAACCACGTTTTTAAACGCGACAAAGCTTTATATGGTTTGAAACAAGCGCCTAGGGCTTGGTACGACAGATTGTCAAAAATTTTATTACAAAACAATTTTAACAGAGGATCTGTCGACAAAACCTTATTTCTAAAATTCGAGGGTTCTGATTTACTTGTTGCTCAAATTTATGTAGATGCTATTATTTTTGGTTTTACTAACAATAAATTGTGCAAGTATTTTTCAGATCTTATGACCTCAGAATTTGAAATGAACATGATGGGAGAATTGAAATTCTTCCTAGGACTGCAGATTCAACAAACCAAAGAAGGCATAAAGATTCACCAACAAAAATATGTCAAGGAGCTAATCAGAAAATTTGGTATGGAGAACGCCCATCCAATGGACACACCTATGGTAACTGACAAAAAGTTGACCTTGGACGAAAATGGTAAGTCCGTAGATGAGACTACATATCGAGGTATGATTGGTTCTTTATTATATTTAACTGCAAGTAGGCCTGACATTACGTTCAGCGTGTGTGTCTGTGCTAGATTTCAATCATGTCCTAAGGAATCACATATGATTGCAGTTAAACGTATCTTGAGATATTTAATTGGTACATCTAATTTATATTTATGGTATCCACTTGAGTGCAATTTCGATCTAGTAGGATATTCAGACGCAGATTATGCGGGATGCTCTTTAGATAGAAAAAGTACCTCGGGATTCGCTACTTTTGTTGGACCTTGCATAATTACTTAGGGCTCAAAGAAGCAAAATTTCGGTTGCATTATCTACTGCAGAAGCCGAATATTTCGCTGCAGGACTGGTATGTTCTCTACTACTTTGGTTAAAGCAACAACTATGTGATTATGGTGTTAATGTTGGTTGTATGCCGGTTTTCTGTGATAATACAAGTGCTATTATTATTTCTAAGAACCCAGCTCAGCATTCTCGTACTAAGTATATAGACATTAGACATCATTATTTGCGTGACCATGTAGAAAAGGGCAACATTAAACTCGAATTTTGTAGTACTGACAATCAATGGGCTGACATTTTAACAAAGGCGTTAGGGAGAAGACGTTTTGAGATTTTGCGGTTGGAAATTGGTTTAATCGGTAGCAATTAAATTCATCTTATTTATTTTGTGAACCTGCGTGACTGGTTAGAATAAGACGAGATTGTATGACTGTGTCCGCATATTTCATTGCTAGTATATTTGTGTTTAATATAATATATTTTACGTAAGTATCTTGCATATTAAGTGTTTTATGGAAATTGATTTATGAACCACATATTTGCCAAAAATTTATCTTATTCACTTTCCAAAATTGAGCCAAACTCTACCCATGTATCCTATACTAGCCGAAACTCTCAAACAAAAATACATCACCATATCTTTTATTTACCAAATTCTATTCTTACCATATCCCAAATTAATCACCCAAGATTCCTTTTCCTACCCAATTTCAAATTAAAAAAAAAAAAAAGGGGAAAGAGCTACTTGGGGCCGGCACACCCATGTGCCCAAGTACAAAAGAAACACCAACCTCTTACACAATCATAATTACCCATCACCCATCACTTTTACCACTTCAATACTCAACCAATTTTTACTACCCTCTTCTCCTTCCTCACGGCTCCCATACACAAACAAAACAAAAAAATTACCCAAACCTTCAACCCTCTAAAATGGCTTCTACTAGATCAAAAATTTCCAAAAATCCAAACCCGAAAACTCCCAAGCCTAGTATGCCCAAAAATACCTCTTCTATTCCCATACAAACATCACCCAACCTAAACCAAACCGAGTCCGGTGCGGGTCTTGAGGGTACGAAAAGAAGACGGTTAAATAAAGGCAAAGGTAGACTCCAAGACGAAGCTTCAATCGAAGTTGCTGACACGGTTCCCGAGGCACCAACACGGGTTACATTGCGTGATTTTTCGCCTCAAGAAACATCTTCCGGGCTTGATAAACTCCGTCTCACAAAAGACGAAAGAAAACTTGTGAACCGTGTCGCTCAGTACGGTATACACGGTGGTCGTTATTATCCGAAAGCTTGGTGTGACAAATATAGGGCTTTAGGATTCTTTACCGATTTTCTAAATTTCCAAGAATGGGAAACCGTGGCACAGTTTTCGTGTCCAGTTTATCCGATTGAGGTAATACAGTTTTTATCTTCCGTTTCTTTAACTGATGGAGTGTGGAATGCCGTCATTAATGGCCGATCAGTCTCGATTTCCATGACGGACTTTTGTACTCTGTTTTCGGTTCCTGATGATGGAATCAAAATCAATCCGAGTACGTCATGGGATGAGCTGACGGACACGGCTAAGTTGGAAGTTAAAAAGTATTTTGATGTTGGGACGTCGTTGTCGAGTTGTGTGTTGGCGGGAAGTGTGTCCCCAAAATTGAAATTTTTGTTAAACTTTTTATGGAATACCGTGATTCCGCGTCGAAGAGGACGGGACAAAATTGCATGCTATGAAATGTTGGTCGTGAAGCATTGGTTGGAGGGCAACCGGGTTAATTTACCTTCTCTTGTGTTCTCTCGTATTTCACAAACTGCTTTTTCGGTGACCGAAGACAAAATCTATTCCACTCTTGATTTGCCGTATGGTATGTGGGTGTCACGGCTTTTAGAGTCGAAAGGAGTTGTTAATGTAAACAATTATGGGGTCGCCGTAAAGGATGAAATGTGTGATACGTTCTTGAAATTTATGAAGCTAGATGCTAATGGTCCGGAGTTGTTGTTTTTAACAAAAGGAGGGTCGGTCGGGTTACAGTCGGGAGGGGCTGATTTTTCCGGGATTGAGTCCAAATTGGATATGTTCATAGGTAGTATCATGGAGCGCTTGGACGCGCAGGACAAGAAAATTGAGGCAGTATTGGACACGGTTGTTCAAGCCGTGGCAGTGGGCTCCTCGAACTCTACCCGTGACCAAGGTGGGTCGGGTGTGGGTCATGAGATGAGGACGTGGATGAATGGTATGGATGATCGCCTTGCTAAGTTGGAAAGGAACCTTATCGATTGTAAACAAGAAGTGTATCGGCAAAGGGATCGGATGACATTCTTGGTGAGCCAAGGCGGTTCTTTGGTTAAGAGCGGAACGGATATGCGTGAAGGGATGCGGACTATATATGATGCAACAGAGGCTCTTTCGTTGAAAGTTCGCAACTTTGACGTTTGCCTCACCGCTCAAGCTACACATGTGTCTTCTTGCCTTGACCGTCTCTCAACTCTTGAGTACCGCACTAGGCCCGGTTATAAAGCACCCTAGCCTCATCCACCTACCCACAATGCCTTGCTTTTCTATCCTTGTTTGCTTATCTCTTAAACTACTTAACCATATTCGGCCCATTTTGGCATGTTTAAACAATTGTTCTATTCGGCCCAATGGCACCTAATACTCTATTTTGTGGTTTGTAGTTTTAATTAACATTTACTCTTGATTTTGCTTGGTATATATCGTCTTATATTGCGTATTTTGCATATCTATTTCTTGCCTTGACATGTGTTATCTATCGTTTCAATGTCTTGTTTCTGTCTTTTCAATGATGCCCAGAGGGGGAAGAAATAGATATGATTTGAGTCTTTTTGCTTAAGCCTTGCTCCGTGTCAAGACTCGTTTATCTCTTAAATTCTCTCAAGCTATAACTTTTGGCTAAGTTATTATGTTCTTGCGATCAAAGTTTCTATAACATTGAGTGGCTTGTTGAGGGGGAACCATACTTAGTCCCATTTTGTTAAGAGAAATCATTTGAGACTTGTCATCAATCAAAAAGGGGGAATTTGTTTGGACCAATTCATCGTTTTGATAATGACATGTGTTTACGTAATAATATGTTTTACTCGATATATCATATGCGTGTAATTGTGTGCTTTAGTCTTATTATAGCTAGCAACAATTATGAGAAGAAAGATCAAAGTTAGTCATAACTTTGATAAAGTCTGTGAGACAAAGTTATAACAACTTCAGGAATAACTTTGGAAGTGAACATGAAAGTTATAGCTAACCAGGCATAACTTTAAAGAAAATCGCTTCAAGCAAGATCTACATAAAACTACACAAGACTCGAGCTGGAGGGGCTTTGTGATCAAGATGCAGAGATGATCCGTATCCTGAAGTATCTTTGTGAAGATTAGATATTAGTATAGGCTCTCATTCGTAACTATCCATTCGAGAGATTTTATGTTCAAAAGTTATAGCTTTAGCCTATGAGTTTGAATGATAAAATATTGATGCATGATTTTGGAAATAAAATATTTTGAAATGTTTTCAAAAGTGAAAGAGTATTTTTATATTTATCAAAAGTTTTATTAGAGAATATATTTATGAGATTCTATTGGTTAGTAATACAACTTATGGGTTTTCATGCTACCTAGGGTTTCTAATATATTCTATCTCAATTTGTTGTTAACCTAATTAGCCCACCTAGTGTTTGAGCCACCTAGGGTTTCGTGAAACCTAGTGTTTGTGCCACCTAGGGATGCGTGCCTCCTAGGGTTTCGTGAGCTAGAGGATTTCGGCCAATCTAGGTTTTTTCCTTAGTTTACCTAATCTAGGATTCTACTATATCTTTACAACAATATTTTGAGATATTAAGATAAATATATTTCTATAAGATAAACCAAATAATATTTTGAGATAAAAATATTTCTAAAAGATAAGCAAATATTATTTTATGATAAGATAAATATCTTTATTAAATATTATACTAGGGTTTTAGATCTAATATAATTCTTCTACTATAAATACTCATTCACATACAATTTGAAAAACACACGAAATACACATATTTTACACGACTATTATTTTACTTGTGTTGATTTTCCAAAATCGTTTTAAAGCAAACCGTTGAGCAAATATTTATTATTTTTAGAGTTTGTTTTTAAAAGAGTTGTGCATCAATTATTATCAATCGCTTGAGTGAAATACGTTATTGGATAATAGTACATCATTATAAGCTTACAATTCTTTAACGGGAATCTGTGTGAGTTATATTGTATTATCTTATTAGCGTAAGATAGTATAGAGTATTTAGCGATACTCACCTTGAGTTATAATCATAGTGTTGATTATACGAGTGGGTTGGTAATTTTTGTAATCCGTAGAAAGGTACTAAAAATTATTAATCGAGAATAGTGGACGTAGGTTTCAACGTGTGAAACTGAACCACTTCAAAAATCGTGTGCCTCTCTCTTATCTCTTTACTTTTCGTTATTTCGTTATTCGCGCTTACTTTGATTAATTAATTAGTTGATTTTAATTCATAAGATCAAATAATTAATTACATATCATATAAATCGAAAAAGTGGGGCTAGTTTTTAATACTCAATTCACCCCCCCCCCCCTCTTTCGTATTCGTTAATAGACTCTACAATAGGCCTATGAGCCACATTTGAAGTAGCTCTAGGAATGAAAGGAGCAGGATTTCTTGTATTTGCATTGGAAGGAGGATTGAATCTCCTTTTGTTAGCATAAGAATTAGAAGGAGACGGAATAAACGGTCTCTTCCCATAAACATTTGGCCTAGGAGCATAAGAAGGAGAGGGATTATTCATCAAAGCTTCATCTCTAATAGCCTTCATATAATTCTCGGCCCACAAGGCATCATCATAAAGATCTCCAAAGGAGGTAGTATTCCTCCTCACTTTACTTTGCAGAACGGCACTCAACTTTTTTCGGTAATAGAACGCTCGGTTCCCATCATCTCGGATAAGTCTTGGAGAAAAATGAGCAAGCTTATTGAACTCCGTAGTGAAATCCTGAGCTGACAAGTTGCCTTGCTTAAGGTCAATGAACTCTTTGAGCCTTTGTTGTTTAAGCTCTTTAGGATAGAATCTACCCTCCACAAGAGCTTTGAAACAAGCCAGTTGAAGTCCTCTTCAAGAACAGCGGTGGCACTAGTGATAGCCCACCAATTATCAGCTTCCCTCACCAGGAAGTGCTTCGCGATCCTCACCTTGTCCTCCTCTCGGACTTGGTATAGATCGAACTGCTTCTCCATCTCACGGAACCAATCGGATAGCTCCGTAGGGTCCGGCTCTCCACCATATGGTACAATTTTACTACTAGCTATCTATCCAGTTACCCATGCGTAGCCACCTTGATGGTTATCTTCCCTTCGAGGGGGAACTTGGTTGGCATGAGCTAAAGCTGCATCTTGCTGATTTTTCAGCACTAGAGTAAGAGCTTCCAACATGACACTCTCTACCATTCGTGGTCTAACCATCTTCATAAGAAACAAAAACAAATTAAATTACTCCTATCAATTAGCATAAACAGATAGACTACCAAGTAAAGTCCTTAACTTCTACCCAACTCTCATTTATTATTTCAAGGTCAAGTAGTTTAAGTTTAGGGTTCACGTGTGTGCGTCGGGAGCGATAAAGCTCTGATACAACCTGTGACAATCCTCGCGAATGCGGAAAATAAAAACATACAAGCATGTGAATTAATTTGCGGAAATACGGTATTTTAAAAACTTTTATACATGCAAGATAAGTATACGAGGAGTGTCAAAATACAAACCGAATACAAAATACTATAAAATAAGAGACGTAGTCTCTCAAAAGGTTAACAAAGTAAAAGTGTTTAGCAACTAGCTATAATATCGTCTAGAGGTGAAACTTCCAGGGACAACGCCCGCTAGCTCAAACCCGAACCCAAAATATCAAGCAAAAAGCCATCCATGCAAGCAACCTGTTCATCCATGAAAAACATGAACGCCACAATCAGTGGGGAGTAACTCCGGGTTCTCCCAGCCATATCACATTAAACGTACATAGAAGGAAATACAAAAGTAGAGCATGCATACATATAGATATACATGTGAGAAACGATAAGGATAGATAGGCAATTCAATATATAATGATAAGAGCATAAGAGTTACAAGTCCAAATCCATCATGTTATACAAAGACTCGGGGAAGACACTCTTAGGCAACCGAATACGCTCACTAGGGCTTGCATCTCACAGTTAGCGGTATAAGTTTGATAAGATTGAGACTCGACAAACAAACCATGCCAAGTCATGCAATGATCATGAATAATCAATCATGTAATCACGCATCCAAAAACAACGACACAAAGACGACATCTCTCACGGTAAATGAAACGCACTAGCACCGTGTACATGGCAAGTATGATTAAAAGGCATCCACGAGATAAGCATTTCCCTGAACGCATACACGATGACATTTCGTATATGTAGACTAATTTCCTCCTGGTAGGACGACGATAATAATACGGTTCCTAGTCTAAACCTGGCCAGACTCTCGGAATAACCATTTTCCGATTCGACAAGCGATGACATTTCGCATCCAAGACTCGGTCAATCAAAGACGCCGAGTACCCCAAATTCTGTCGATATAATTCACGAAAGAGGCGGAAAAGAGCTCAAGCCACATAACAAGCGGTACGCTACATGCAAATAACACCACCTCGAAAGTACACAACATTTGACGGCCGGGTCGATCAACGCAAAGCGTTCAACTCCCAACAACGTCGTCGTATGCCCACTACACATGCAATTAAGCAGTATGATACATCCCCGTTCCGACATTCCAGCCTTACGAACGTGGAGGTAGCCAAGGAAATGAGAGCATAAAGCACAAGACAAAATAGTGCTCAAACCGTATCATTTGTAAAACCGACTCAAAGTGGAACATACCAAAAACCGTCACAAAACATGTGATACAAGCGAATGAAATATCATATATTCAAAACATTAATATTATAAGTCACTACGTAAAATTATACGATAAACGAACGATCGGAAATATTATAAATGAAAACCGTAAACAAAAATCACAAACACCTTCCAGCAAGTGCCAGCCGGTCAGGTGGACCGGCTGCCGGCCAACCGGCTAAGGCCATGTATCATATGAAAACCCAACTTGAAATAATCGAGTGTCCCAGCCGGTCAGGTGGACCGGCTGCCGGCTACCCGGCTGGGACCATGAGTATTATGAAAAACAAGAAGGAAAGGAAGGGTGTCTCAGCCGGTGGTCTGACCGGCTGCCGGTCGACCGGCTGAGACCGACTTCATACTTCAAAAATCACGTAACATGCAATAATATACAGCCACTGCCCCAGCCGGTGGTCTGACTGGCTGCCGGTCGACCGGCTGGGGTCCATATGCACGAAAATCATCAACATTCATCCATGTTAAATATTCAACAACAATCATTTATGAACATAATTCATCCATTCTCATATAATTTCTCAACTAACAACATTCATCAACAACAACACAAGTCCTAAGCATACTAATCATAATCTAAATACGATTACTAGCCTAGAAATCACATAAAACACGTAAATGATATCGAGTAACCCTTCACCGTTACCTTATTGCGTCTTCACTCCGCGTCAAGGTCCTCTTCTATTAGGAAATAGTGTTTGTCGGGATCTTGAAGGTCACCACCTACAAAATAGTTAATAAAAGATGAATTTACTTCACCTTGAGAAAGACGGAAAGTTTGAAAAGCGAGAAAGACGGTAATTTTATTACCAATACGGATAGAGGAAGCTAAGAGGGGAAGAATAAGACGAATTACGTGAATTTGAGCAAGAAACGAATGAGATATGATGATTCAAAGATTGGATGAAAATGGAGGCAAGGTTTTGATTTGGGTTTCTTAGTGATGAAGTAAGTTGAGTTGTGTGAGGAATGAAATAGGTTAAGAGGGAGTATGAGGAAAAAGTCAAAGTCGGCTTAAGACGGGATTTACATGAAATCTCGCGGAAATTCCAAATACGAACTCGGAAATTCTAAATTCGACTCGGAACATTAAATTCTAAAATAAAACTAAAATACGCTGAAAAGTATCCGTAAAATATTTTCATTATAAAAATAGGGTACATTTGCGGGTGTTACACAATGAGCCTTATTTTAATATGGAATTGGTTTTTGAACTTAGTGTTGGAGTAAGTGTACTCAACAATAGTGTGATCACATAATTAAACCTCAATAATAAGAATACAAATGGATGACAAATAGTATAGTCAACTGGTCAACATTAATCGGTAACGATTGGCTCATTAGAGTTTGACGTTACTGTCGTATAACAGTGGTGATCAGTTGATCCCTTGAGGTCACACCTAAAAGACGATCCCCAAATCATGTAAGTTAATTAATTGTATAGTGATACAGATTAATTAATCCTTTAAATTTGAACAAGTTTAAATTTTTATTGAGAATTATATCTTACTGTAATATGATTAAATAAGATTCATTTTAGTAATTTAATTGTTATATTACTAAGAATGCATAATGTTCATGAAACATTTGAGATAAACATAATTGGTTGATTATAATTACAATTAGTTGTAGATTATATTAACCAAATATGAGATGACCCATTTTATTTACATGTGATCATAAAATATGACTTAAAATGTTAAGTCTAATTTATTTGTTATGAAATTGCATTTAAATTAGTTAAATGTACATTTATAAGCTAAATTAAATGTCACATGTCACATGTCACATATGTAACAAATGACAAAATCACAAAATAAAATGGACATCCATTTTATGAAGGGTGACCGGATTTATGGTGGTAGGGTGGATACTTAGTCATTGATTATTGTTCTTATTGAGAATAAAACAATATGATTATGCACCTAAACCTAAAGTCTAGACCTAAGCTATTGCCTTGTTACGACAAAAAGCAAAAGCACTCACTTTCCTATGTATGGTGTGGCCGGTCATGATGCAAATAAAAGGAGAAATTTCTCTTCTTATGTGGATGACAACTAGTCATCTTATTCATATGTGATAAGTTCTCTACATCTCTCTTAAATATTCTAACAAAATTTAAGAAGCTTTCTAAAACTCAAGTTCTAATATTACTAATAAGAGTATTACTAAGTGTAGTAATAAAGTTATTAGTTATATTTTAAAGGCTACTACCATATTACTTAGTGTAGTAATATTGTATAGATTTGGGGTTGTCTTGGGTGCAACTTAGAGGAGTGTTCTTATAATAAGAACTTGGAGATCATCCATATCATACTAGCTCAAGAACAATATTTGAAAGGAGTTCAAATATTGCGCCCATTTCATTAATAAGTAATGTAAGAAACTGTTCTTTCTTTATCCTTTTGTTATGCATGCATAAGATCCACATAGTTTAGGAGTAAACTATTTACAATATGTTATTAGAAATGTCTAATAATGGGTTTAAGTAACTTTCACTTAGAGGAGGGAAGAATGTTTTGTTGCATATTTTGTCCTCTCTTGTGCAATGTTCATGCTCTATCTTTGACCTTTCATCCGTGGGACTGGAGAGGTTGGAGTCGGGATTTGTTGTCGGGCGAATTCTCATAAATCGTGTAAGGTTTGTCCACGAGAGTGGGACTCGGAGCAGTTTAGGAGGCTTATAAGACTCAGGAGGGCTTATAGGTATTTTGGAGACAATATCCCACCTAAACATGTTGAACCGTGACTTGTGTAAGGAAATTGAGGCGGGAATGAACCGGATTGACGACTTAACCAGACTCTAGACCTTTCTTAATGGTTTCTAAACTAATATTCTATCACTTCTCTACTTCGCCTGTTAGTCTTAGTTAGTTATTAGTAGAGGTGGCAAACGGGTCATTCAGATCAGTTTCGGTTCGGTCTCTTTTGGATCGGGTTAACTCGATTGACCCTTATTTTCGATTTCAGTTCGGTTCAATTAAGTTTGTATTCAGTTTTTATTTTTAATCGGTTGTCGATATTTCGGTTCGGTGCAAGTTAGAGTCGGGTTAATATCGGAGTAAATGACATTCAAGTCGGGTTAATAACAGAGCATATGAGATTCGAGTCAGGCCATATTCAGATCAGATGTCAAGGGATTAGGTCTTTATTCAAAACATCGAATATTTCGATTTTGACTTTTGGAAAAAAAATTAGATTTATAGCATATGATATTTCTATTTCTATTGAACAGTAGAATACTTATTCTAACAACTTAATGATATATATTCAAATAATTTGAATAGAAACATGTAACTGAGGGTTAGAAGACATTCTTGTATTATATTTAAGAAATTTAGAGACGTCAAACGGGTGACGCTCATGTATAAAAAGATACCTAGATATGAGGCACAGGTACATTCGGGTCATTTCGTGTTTCAATATTGGGTTTGAGTCATCAATATACGGGTTGAAGTCGGTTTCGGGTATGTTTCGGTTCGGGTTGAACAGTTCAGGTTCATTCAATTTTGGTTTTATTTCGGATATTAAAAATTCGGTTCAGTTTCAAATAAATTCAGGTTGATTCAGGTCTCGGATGAAGTTTAATTTATACCTTTCGGATGTACGGTCAGGTGTCGATTCAGTTAATTTCGATCGATTATTCGGATTCGATTTACTTTTGCCAGGTCTAGTTATTAGTTTAGTTACTTAGCTTATTTTAAATATTTTCTTGATTTGCGTAGCTAACTTGTATTTTAAGACGAACTAATATGCAATCTTTAACCTCCTTGTGGTTCGACCTCGACTAACCCTGCTACATTAGTTTAGTTAATTTGTTGGATTGGGGGTTGAGTGGCGATAAACCCAACATCATAATGGCTACTGTGCACTTCATGAAAGAAGAGCATAAACTGTGTACTGTTTCCCATGGCCTAAACCCAACCCTTTCGCAAGTACTAAAAGATAATGAAACTTGACAATGCCAATAAATTGCATCTGATCGAGGTAATACAAAAAAAAAAGGATAAACATGACAAATACAGGACACTTGATTCAACTTTGTACAAATACACAATGGAAGAGAACGCCTGTATATCTTGTCTTCACCGGTGTAAATATACAGCTAGTGTAGAAACAATTGGTTTCAAAATTTTGGTATTTACTACTCAACACCCAAAAAAAAATTCAACCACCAAATTTCAAGTTTAGAGCATCAATGACAAAGAATATAACTTAAGGACCACGCGAACGGCGAAAGCAGAAACAACTAGGAGATTGATCTTCGGGAATCATCCCTCCCCCTTTGCTAGTGTCAATTGCTTCCAGCATCGTAACGACCTCGTCCATCTCCGGGCGTTTTTTAGGTTGCACGTCCCAACATCTCTTCATTATGTTTGCCAAGGTGTGCGGGCAACATCTTGGAATTTCTGGTCTCAGATTCTGATTATATACATATAATGCATTGTTAGAGACAAACAAAGGAATATACTTTAACAGGGTATAAGAGATGGCAACAAGAGCAATACATGTCATCGAGCTCCTCATTACTAAAGACTTCCGTTACAGTAGAGCCACAGATTCACACTATGCTTTTGCTCTTGAACATAATAAAATACTCGTAGGTCAAAACGTTGTGTTAAACTAATAGTGTTTGTATTACGGCAAAAAATCAAGACTGCAGTATAAGTCGGTTGTTGAATACTTCACAATCATGTATATATGAAACATCTGTCACTTCCCCCACCCGCCTTGCTCTGCCATAGACGTGAGCCTTTGATGATGCTATTGTCCGATAAGTGATGCAACTTCATTCAAGATAAGGGTTGAAAACATTAACTGTTTTGTTGGATACAAAAAGAGTAATACTTCGTTCAAGGGTAACGAACAGAAACTGTATCTCTCCCCTTTCCCTCAAAATTCCTCCGTCCAAACAAAGGGTAATAGTTGGCAGGACGGGGCCGTCGGGCTGTCACTGTTATAACGAAAGGTGAATGTTGGTTGCGCAAAAATGCATCCCAACCAAGCTTGTGAGGAGACCTTCTAAAGAATTAGTTGGATTAGGGGGGTGATAAGCTCAAAATACATGAGAAGGTGAGTAAAATGATGGTTGTGAAGGGAAATATGGAGTTGGGTAGGGAGCATGAAAGGGTACTAAGGAAATTATTATTATTACTCCCACATGAGAGTCATAGATTTTGGGAAGGTAGGTAGCTATTACCCTCATAATGAAGCAGTAATTATCTATCCTCATCTCCTTTCCATATCTACCACCAATACTACCTCCCTATCTTCTTATCTTGGGGAAGCTGAGAGTAACTATTACTCCAAATTCAAACAAGCCCTAATTGGTGAGGGGTGCTACTGTAACAACCCGAAAAGTACCCAATTTTTCTAGTAAAAATATTTACTAACACTTTTCAGTAGAACTTAAGTTTTTAAAATAGAATTTATTGTTTCGAGTCGTATTTTGAAATTCCGCGTTCGTATTTGGAATTTCTGAGAGATTTCATGAAAAGGCCGTTTTTAGTCATCTTTGACTTTTCTTGACTTTTAAGTCGTCTTTGACTTTTTCTTGACTTTTTAAAGTCGTCATTGACTTTTCTTGACTTTTAAGTCGTCATAAACTTTTCTTGACTTTTAAGTCATTTTTGACTTTTCTCGACTTTTAAGTCGATGTTGACTTTCGTTGACTTTTCCCGACTCGCCTGGTAAGTTTGAAGACCGAAATTTTATTTAAAAAAATAATATTTTTAATTTATTTTTATTAAGATTTATTAAGATTTATCATAATTTAATATAATTATTTTGAATTTATTCGGAATTTAAAGAATCACTTTTACGGTTTTAACCGAACGTCATTTAACTATTCCCGAGTCATCGCAAATCCCGAAACAAAATCGAAACTCGACTTTGGCATGAGTCACACGCCCATGTCATCGTTTTCCACTCCACATAGAGATTTAATTTTTAAGTAAACTAATAAGAATATCTTAGATATTTTCACACTTTACGATCAGTTAACGAAAATTACGCAAAACGCTCGAAATCAGACCCGGTTCTTGCCTATTCCACACGGCTCATCCACCCTCTAATAGGGCTTGATATTTTCCTTACTTTTCATTACAATATCATAATATCTAGATATTTAGTTTAATTAACTTAATATCGAATTATATTTAATCGATTACCGTAAAATAATTATTAAACCGGAGTCAATTACGTAACAACAATTTCAAAACCCGACATCCATTTTTGCCTATAATTACACGGCTCCCTCCACTCCACTACTCACTAACAACTTTTCATTTTTGAACAAATCAAATTAAGATCAAAATATCACTTTCTTTAATCGTTCTTGAGTGTTCTTCGTGTTCTTCATCCGTTCTTTGTCGTTCTTGAGCAAAACCTTCATAAAACCTTCATTTCTTAATTAAATCCGTCCTAACTTATATTTCTAGGATCTCCTCTTCGCTCCTCAGCTTCACGTACGGTTTTTATTTCAATTCCGCAAAAACGTTTTCAACCACTTTAATTATGGAAAATCATATTTTTGTCTAATAATGTTGTCCTGTTATTTCTTTATAGGGGAAGATTTGAAGACGAGTTGGAGACTCGTATCATTTTGGGTGAAGATAGTAGGAGGGTTTCTTGGTTTATACTTCTTATTTTGGTGCTAATTGACTTGTCTAGCTAAGGTAACGATTCCGAGTTACTCGACGAATATATGTTACATAGCTTTTGTTTTCTTTAGTTTTTGGTTCATCTTTGTTTTTGGTTCATGTTATTATGATTTATGGATTTTTAGTAGTAATATGATAAGTAGTTGTTTTATCATGTTGTATGAATTTATGACAAGTTTAGTGTTCTTGACATTTTTTTTATGAATTGTTATAATCATGATTTTTGTATGGATGATTGTTAAAATGGTTGTTTGATGATTAAAACATGTTAGAAATTAATTTGGTGTTTGATGTGGTTGAACCGTGGAGGAGGGCTGAAAACCGGACCCAAACCAGGCCGGTTCGGGCCGGTCCAGGCCCGGTCCAGGCCGGTCTGGGTTGGTCAAGGGTGGGTCCGGGTTTTGGTTTTTGGTTTGTGTCGATGTTTGATTGTTTGGTTGTTGTTTTGACGGGTTTTAATTATGTTAAAGCATGCGGGAAATAGTAAGAAACGGTTTTAGTAAAAGTTGGAAAATCTGCCAAAACAGCCCAAACAGGCCCGTGGGCCCATTCAGGCCCATGTTGGGTTCGGCCCAAAACTCAGCCCGTGGGTCCCACTTTGGGACTTGTGACGGTTTTTGAGTTATCGTCATTTTTATCGTGTTTTGTAATATTTAGCAAGTGGGAAATATTAATAAGTAAAATATTTAATTAAAAAGGTTTTTCATAAAATTGTTATTTCTCACATGTTAGAAATTATAATACGAGATCGTAGTTTAAATTGATATACTTTAAGTCAAGCGGGTTTTCGTAAGATTTAATATTTCACATGTTAGAAGTTTTAATAAAATAACATGTAATGAATATGTTGATTTTATGTCTATGTGATAAAGACTCTGTTTCTAGCCGGTTTGACCAAACGGGTTTGGTCAAACTAAGATCTAGTCAGCCCCGTTTTGACTGAGGACCCGTCGCGGGACTCGGGTCGGGGATTTGTCTTCAAGTAAGGTTATATTTAATTAATGAATTAGCCTTAGTAGATATGAGGCGATATGTTATTTGGTTATGATTTATATGCATTTAGTCACATGTTAGGAAATTGTTTCCGTGACTGTTTGATTATATGGTTGGTGTAGTGTTGACTAAGTACCCATAGAGAATTATGAGTATATGGCGTCTTGACCATTCTAATTCTAAATGAGTATCTTGGACCATGACATTGATAGGCCGTACTATCTTTAACGAGTATATAGTTCACTGCTTAATAGCTTTTGTGTCACGGCCTGGGGGGGTTATCTCCAAGTCGGGGCATGGCTGCCTGATCCGTAGTTTTGGG